>JPYR01000215.1:78561-104551 GCA_000775305.1 Belgica antarctica
CGTAAATGGACAAACTGACATGGGATCAAACATGTGTAGACGACAGTGCTGAAAGTCTTTGATCCGGTTAATTAAGCATTGAATGTAGATTGCTTTGATCGGATAAGAATTAAAACGCATTAAATCATGCATTATAATCTACTTGACCGGTTCCAATCGCATTTTGTATTGATAGCTGAGATTATAAGATGCTTTGTTTCTTTCACTAAACACATTAAGACGAAAACCGGTGAATCTTATCAAACTCAAGTGGATCGCTTTATTTCTAGAAGTGTGTCAACGATTGGTTTTTGTTTTAGCCGATTGCATTTTTAGTCGATTAAACGTTTAATTGTTCATCAACAAGACGCCTAAATGCCAATCGAGCTAACAAAAAATCAAAGCCAGACTAGACAATTGCGAACAACTGGATTTAACAGACTCGTTTAAAAAAAAATGTCAGGTTAAGATAATCAGAATGTGACAAGTTTCTCACAGCCGACGTAAAACAATCAATTAGACTGATAAGAAAATCACGTATTACTTATCAAGTGCCCGATAGATCGACTATAAATTAACGACTTCGTTTAAGAGTACCAAAAAAAGCCTAATGTCAATCAGTAAGAGTTCAGAGCCAACAGAAGAAAGAACAAAACATCAAAATGGTGATCACAAAGGCGAACAGCAATGAAGACTTCAAGACATATTACTTGACGGAAGTTGCGCTGCGAAATGGAAAAGACATGAACGAAGTGTGGATTATCGTCAAAGATGCAATTTACGATGTCACCGCCTATGTCGCCACGGATAACCATCCAGGTGGCCCTGAACTCATACTGGAATACGCCGGAAAAGACTGTACAAAAGCGTTCAACGACGCTGGTCACTCGGTTGATGCCATCAAAGTAATGAAAGCCATGAAGATTGGTGAACTTGTTGAGGTGAGTTTTTAGTGTAGCAATGCCAGTGATAGTTTTTGTGAAGTGTATTGAAGGCTTTGTGATTTAAATCTGCTTAATGTTTTTCAATTAGTTGTTAACTTAGTTCTTCATTTTATGAAATTAGGCGGATCGCAAAGTTAACCGTGGAAAAATCATCAGCAACGGAGCTTATTCCCAAGAAAAGAAGAAGAAGAAGCTCGGTGGGTTCTTTTTCTGCTAAGCTCTTGGTCTCTTATTATTACTCATTAAACTCTATTAATTTCATACTACTAAAACAATAAACGCTTCATATTTTTAATCAGTTTTGTTTGTGTATTTAAAAGCTTGTTCCTATGAAAATAAACATTGATAAGACTTTGTCACGTATAAATCAAGCTGTAAAAGGGTTAAAGTCTCAAGAACCTTAATGCTTTTTGATATAAAAGCGCATCATCAGTTATCCGATGACACTTTCATCAGTGACAACCATTTTCACTAGAAATCGGTAATGCAATTCACATCATCAATTGCAGGTTGAAAAACATTCCAAGAACATCCAGCAAATCAGTCTCCACAACTTCATGACTCTTACTTCAAACCACTAATTCATTCTCATTGTGCTTCCAGTCGAAGCTAATGTGCAACGTCCATGCAGAGTTGACTCAATAAATTGATAGGATTACAATTATCTATGATCGAGAGATTTTTCATCGTTACAAATTTTTCCTTTTCATTCATCCCTTCGCTGTCGCACATAAAGGAAAAATAAAATCGAGGATGTCAGAGAAAATCTCATTCAATTCAATTCATCTCATTCCTTAACACCCTCTCGTAACCCTATAAAAATCACACTCACTTATATTCGTAATCGCATAAATGGAAAAACGAATGACCATCTTTGGCTCAGTCCTGGGAAGACGGAGATAAAAAATGGATGAGAAATTGAGTTGAACTTTAAATTGAATTTTTTCATCATTTCCATCCTCGGATCTCAATCTCATGGAAACTGTGTACAATTTTTCCTTGTGCTGCTTGGTTGGTCGAAGGGTTGCTGTCAAGTTTCTCTCTCGGCGCTCTCAGAGTACCAGTTTTCCACGGAATTTCCATGAATGGAGAGTTTTTCGAAAGACTTCATTCGACCAGCGGCTGTTGAGCGTGGCAGGGAAGTCTCACGTGGTAGAAATAAAAATAAAAATAAACACACAATTTCATGGACATTTAGGCAACAGTACGTAACTCAATTAGTCGAATGGAACAAATTCTCAGTGGTCATCGATACACGAGCTGAAATTTTCTTTCCGTTTTCCAACCAGCAACATTTTTATGCTTTTGATACATACTATTAAAATGATGATTTCAGGTGGAAAATTTGCAACGAAATGAATGCTTGACATTATTATTTACCATTCCCCTGAAAGTATAACATCAAACGTTGTACCTCGTGAAAGGAAAATTGGATGTTCACCATCTGCAGAGCATGTGAAATTTAATTGAATTTTACTGTGTTCGCCAAACGCACACACACAGTACATTAGGGGGAGATTGAGTGCGGGTAGTCGAGGGGACACACTCGTCTCAAACCAACAAAATTATATTTGTTGTTGTTTGCTCGTGAGAACAGCGAAAAAGTTAAAAAATGTTTTCGATGTAATTGAAAAATAAAAGCTGGCAAATAATTTTTAATTGAAAATCATTGGAGTGAAAGGTATTGCTTCATGGGAGTTTGGGTGCGTGGTTTGTTAGGAGATCAACTTTGCGGAAAAACACCATTAAACTGTTTGGGTGGAAAACTAATTAATTTTAAATTTAATTAAAAAAACTTTCGGATGGAAAGCCCGCGAACTCGTTTTCCGTTCATCACACATCCGCGCTGTGCGCTTCAAGCTCGCCTTCAATCTATAATTGAGTAAACTGAACGCGCAGCGAAGAACATTTAATTATAATGCAAAGGTTGGAGTGGGGAGATGATGTTCATTAATTAATTAATTAAAAATGTGTTTATGAGCCAAAAATTGAGGCACAAGTTTACCATTAGGAGAACTTTTAACTGAGAAATGATTTAATGTATGACAAGCAATTCAAAGTTGATAGAAAGTGTTGTCATCAAACAGTTTTCTGCACAATTTATGTTATAATTTATTCGTTTATTTATTTATTTATTTTAATCTTAAATCAGCAATATTTTGCAAAAGATTTTCCCTTTTCTTGCCAACAAAGAACTTGCAGGAAAAGACGATGATATTTTTATTTTATTATATTTTCACCCAAATGTATATTGCACTCTCTCCGTCGTTCAAACTACAGCCAAGACTGAGAGATAATTAAATTCATGCAAAAAGAAGAAATATTACACCATGCAGACTCGCTTCGGCGTGTCATTGTAGGCAATCACAGAAAAAAGCCAATTAACAAAGAAAAGCGGATTATGGTTGATCCCGTAACATGAGAAACTGAGGGAGTTGCGGGTGGAACTTCTCGCGTTTTAAAATAATTAATTAATTAAAGCAAATAGACACTTTGCTTGCTTCATTAATGTTGTGCGCAGCAACTGTGACTTGCCACGGATGACACAGCTTATGATGCCATTCAAATAAGATAACAGATTAAGAGACTAATTCTAGATGACAAAATTTCACTACAACACGATCTGCTTAGGGGTGGAGACATGCTAAGATGATGTAGCGGCGACGAAAGTTGCTTTTGAATTACTGTGATTTTTTCTAGATTTTTGAGATGAAGTTTCACTGGTTGAGCTATGAGTTCAACGAGATTTGAAAGTCTTCAGTTCAAATTCTTGAAAGTTCTACCAGAAAATTCATCAATTAACTAAATTCCTGTACAACTCCCGTCACTTGGGAAGCTTCACCTGGCAAAACTGTTAGCAACCTTATGCGAAGCACACTCAAAATTATGCAAATTAATAAAAATTATTATTTATTGGATAATGTCAACAAGCAAGGAGTTGATACCGTATCTGATGATATTATTTTGTTACATACACGACAGCGACGACGAGAAGCAGGGAAGATGGAGATTAAGTTGGGGATTATGCTAATGACATGGGGATGTTGATGTTTATGTTTCCATAACAAATTAGCATTTTAAAAGATACGAGCTTTGCAGTAAACTGCGGAGAATGTTGCCACTTTGATATGTTCATTTTCACAGAAATCTCACTCACACCAGTTTCGTCAGCAAACCGACGATTCCAATCAATCAACCGAGCATTCAACATTAAATTTTCCATGAAAACTTGATAATTAAATTAAATTTAGTAATTAATGCGAACGTGGAAACCCAATTATGTTAATGAAATTTCTATTTGATGTGTATCACAAATCAAGCGAGTTTCTCCGCCTTTCATGCTTGCCAGGAGAACCGGAGATAATGAATTAATTATAGAATTTTCGATTATTATTATGCCGTGGACTAATAATGTAAATTGAAAAGCATTATTTGCCAAAGGGCTTGTTAATTTAGTTTACTAGGGCTGTGGCGCCCTTCCTTGTTACAAACAACGAAAGTCAAACACGAAGCGTCAACATAACGAAATGTCAACATGAATGATATTTATCTTAAATGCAAACGGATAAAATTACATTTGACGGCTTTTGAGCAGAAATTTTAGTATTTTTCATACAATTCTCCACCAAAAACACCTGAAAACGATGACCAAGACAAACACTTCCCATGAAGAAATAAAAAATCAATTTCCAATGTGTAAATTTATTTTATGTTTATGTTTTGGCGAACGAAAAAAAATCCATAAATTCTCCACTTTTCTTTTTAAAATATCCCTTAGCGGGGATTTCGGATGAAGAAGAGATTGGAAAGAGAACAGCGCGGAAAATCAATTTTACTTCGTTTTCCTTCTTTTTACTGTGCTTGTCGGCGGCGGAAGTGAAGTGGAAAATATTTATTGAAAAATAAACAATCTTAACGCCATTAAATAAATCACTGTACTCGAATGAAAGTATAACATTTCGCAAAGTAACTGCTGCTTCGATTTGAAATAAATCATCCTATTATTGCGATAAATTTCCTATTCCGGTGATTCTCAACTGCTTTGAAGAAAAAGGAGAGTAAGGCGAACGGCGTCCCATCAAAAGATTAAGCTTCACCATTTATTCCATTTATTGTTTACTTGAGAAAAAGCATTAAAACTTCTTTTTTCTGTTTCCATTGACATTCACAAAACCTTCTTGAACAAGCTTGTGTTGCTGGGAAGTTTTGATTTGTAGATGAATATTGAAAAAATGTTTTGTTTCGTAGTTTCCATAAGGACTTTGAAAATTTAACTACAAAGTTTTTGCTTATCAACTCGAGCTTCTTTTGATTTCTTAGGTCACAAAATACAACGAATGCACTTGTAGATGTTCAAAGTGCAAGATAAACTGAAACAATTTGTACAAAACGCCCTCTCAATCTTGATCTAGACGACTTTTTCCATCACATTGTTGTGTGTGCTCAAGTTGTCGTGAAAAATCACCTCATGAGAATGACTAATATGTTTATTTTTTACGGCTGCAAACACTCGTCTCTCGTTCACAGCGTTTGTAAGAAGAAAATATTCTTTTAGTGTGATAAAATCGTTATAATTTTATTATGACTTATCAAGAAGTGGCACTTTTCACATCACTTCCCATTTTACAACGAGCGCTAATGTTGTGTAATAGAGTAAATAAGTTGATATTTTTCAACCCTCTTGACTTCATCATTCTTTTTCTCTTCTCATCCGTCGCGGGGGTGGAATGGTGCAGCAGCTTTCCAGTGATTCGCCTCTCTCAGAATGTATTCTTAGCTCTCAATTGCCCTTTTTTGCCTTTCCTGATAAAGAGATGAAAGTTCGCTCCTTCCCAAACAGAAGAATTTCATTATGTCGCATGTAGAATGCCATTAGCAAACAATAAAAAAACATAAAGATTAATTTAGTTATTTAAACAAGATAAGAATCTAGAAGTGAACTTTTTCGTCGTCGGCTGATGAAACAGCATTTCAACAGTTTGTCTTGGTAGAAGCGTCACAAATGGAAAAGATTTCAGATGAAAAGACATTTTCTTATATCTCGACAAATTCGAAACTTGATCAAAACTTTTTAAAATCGTTTTTGATGTTTCATGGCATCGAAACAAGCAGGGAATGCTTTGGAAAAGCTTTTCAACAATCAAAAATATTCGTTGGTGGAAATTTATTTCAACTTCACGTCTGTATCAAAAGTAATGTGAAAACATTATGATTTCCACAATTCCATTCCGGTAATTCAGTTATTCCTGGCGTAGAAAATAAAATTTGAACCATGTGTTGTCGAAGCAGAAAAAAGGAAAAAAGTTGTATGAATAAAAGTCTCGACATCAGCACAAAAAGTGCATTTATCCTTTGTTCACTTCTGAACGAGAGCGAAAAAAAGTCCATTAGTGGAGAAAACTTTTTCTCCATTCAATCCTGCTTTTGAAATTCGGGGGAATCGGGTGGATGGCTTACGATCTCTGAAAATCATGGATGGCTTACGACAAAAATAATTTCGTATACGAATAAATTGGGTGAACTTTATAGCAGATGCAAACTTTCAGAAGTTTTCAGACAGATTTCATCCAAAGCGCATTGAAGTTGTCAAGTTGAAGTTATGCTAAGGAAGTTTACAGCAGGGATGTATAGAAAAATCTAGTTTAAAGTTATCTCTGGAAAAGAAATGTTATCGTACGACAAGGTTTAAAAGATCGATGACAAACTCTCTCATCTGAACACACTGTAACCAATTAAGTTTCAATTATCAAACTTTTTTTTTCAATTTTCAATCACCGCTTCTGTGAGAAAGTTATCCCTGAACAATGAAATAAAAAATAAATTGAGCACATTAAATTTCAAAACCTTGAGATGAGCTTTAAACTAAATTATTTTCCATTCTATCCAATTTCCCGAAAGTGGGAGTGAAACTTTGCTTTTTTGTGTGTCTGTAACATGAGAAACTAATAATGAAAATAGATTGTCCTTTGAAAAAAAATCTGCTTTCTGATTCAATTTATAAAAAAAAAACTACATACAAAATACATTTATTTCGATCCATGACTTTGGAGATTGCGGAAGATGGAGTGGGGTCGACGAAAAAATGCTTTATTGAGTCCGACATGGAAACGAAAATCTCTTTTGGAATAATAGAGACGAAATTGTAAATAAATAAATTACATTTCTGAGTTAGGGATTTCTTCTGAGTTAAGATTTGCTTTTCTTTCTACCGTCCGCCCGAGATTGTCAAGAAAAGCGAATGGAAAAAGATGAAAATACACAAAATAATAATTTAAATGTCAATCATCATTGATAGAGATAGAAAAGACATAAATGGAAATTGAAAAAAGCAGTTCCAACAGCAAGCCCTAGTCCCGTGCTGCATTGGCGTAGATTGATGGTGGCACAACTACCCGCGATCCAGTGGAGCGATAGCAGAAACTGTTCTAAACTTTTCCAACGAGTGCCACTGATTGAAAAACCTTCAAGCATCGCGTACGTGTGGCAGTCAAATAATGAAAAAGTCTCGTGATGGGAAAAGTCAACAGGAATGGATATACGATTGGAATCAACCCATCTTAGGAGCTTTCAGCACTGGTCGACAGTTGTGTCAATAAGAAAATTATTTAATTTAAACTCCTTGTAACAAGTTTACAATAAAATTAAAAAACTTTCGTTCTCAAGGCTTTAGCTGACTCAACATATGATCACCCGCAGATTAAAAGAATCTTTTTTTATACTGTTTTTCACCGAGAGAGATAATAATTGAATAAAAATTCCACTCAAGGAAGTGGGAAATTTTACGTTTCTTTTTTTCGCTTTATTTACAGTCGGCTTGGAGTTGCGAAACTGATTGGACATGGTAGACTTAATTCTAGATGGTCAGAAATTGTTTCCACTTGTTACGAGAGGTCAAGAAGTTGACCGAGTCGATTTTGTTTCAAACACTCGCCGTGCGGAAAAAAACTGTGAGAGATGAAAACAACTTCATTCGGCTGTGATCTCCACCATCAATTTACATTTGGTGCGGATGTTTCAAACTCTCGTTTCATCTGCAAAAAATTCAATTATTTTTTTCCTCCCCTCGCTCGACATCTCTTTCGATCCGTTTTGATTAATTAAATTCACGAAAAAATAGCATTTGGCTCATGCATCATTGCGACAGAGAAAAGCTTCTAAAAATTAGAGAAAGCATCGTCTCATGGCGAAAGGCGATTGCGATTCTCATGATTGGAGTTGGTAAACAAGAGGGACAGCAAACTGATAAAAAATTAATTGAATTTTATCACAGGCGATTTAATACAAATTTTTAATTAAAAAAGTTTTTCTTTCGTTGCTTCCGCAGGCTTTTCGCATTTCCCGATTTCCTGATTAGCCCTTTCTGTTGCAAACAATTTGTCACCTTTTCGTTCCAAAGGTGAACAGCAACTTTCGTCAAATTCTAATTTGCTAGCAGCAGCGCATGGGAAATTTCTTCATCTCGACACAAAACTCTCGTCCTAGCAAAATTAAAATAAATTATAATTGCAAGGGTTGAGAGATTCAAGGATCAAAGATGTGCTTTCTTGTGAAAACTATTTTCATTCAAATTCCAGAAACTTTTCCCATCGCAAAATTTTTCAGTTAATTAAAAATGTTGTTTAATTATTTCTCAACCATCCTTGAACCATTGAAAATCCTTCTGTATAAAGTTTTCTCAATTATGGTTGTTTTTAATTTTCACTTTACAGAGAATACCATAAGCATAATTAAAAGAAGGCAAAAGAACAAAATAACAGAAACAAAGGCGCTCTCGATGGAATTTCTCCATCGCTCTCAAGTGTGGCAAAGGGCTCTTAATTGTTTTTAATTTCATTTCGGGTATCGTTTAATTAGATGATTTTTTTTGTTCGTTATTTTCTGTGCTGCAAATAGCAAATTGCCTGTGTACGAGTGGATCAGCGGGATTTAAAGTGACGTCACGTATAAAAAGTTGTAACATTTATCATTGGATTTTAAAATTTAAGTTATTTGCGAAAAATTGCTTGTGAAAAACTGAAGAAACTTCTAAAGTTCAGCATTTTAGATCACATTTCAAGTCAATTATCCTATGACATGCACTTTAAACCACCCTCATTGTCCATCTAAAGGTTGCGATTTTAGAGTTTGAGAGCTTTTCGATTGCTGCACAACGAAAGGGCTAATTAAATAAAAAGTTTTCTTTCATCCCTCTTCGCTTCAAGCGTTCGTTTCTGCCACACTGAAAAGCATAATTAATTAATTCCGCAATGTGTGTGAACCATCGTTAGGTTCATTTCCCAACTAAAGATCTAATTATAATTTTAATTAGATTTTTTTTAGTCGCTGCTTCGTTGTTTTGCCCTGCACATGGAGTTTCTCATTTCAGCAACGCGTTTACATCTTAAAGTTTAGCTTCAAAACGTTGCCAGCACCAAATTAAACTCTCGAATGGAAAATTCATTAAAAACTCGGTAAAATGAAAATTAATTCCTTTTCTCTTGTACGAGTGCATTCCCTGCAAAGTTTTGCGTCTTCTCGAGCCTCATCTTTTACCCACCCACACCCTCCAACGTTGAGGTTGCACGAAAGTGTCATCGCCTTGAAAATGTTATAATTATCATGGCTCTGCAAATCTGCATAGGGGAAATTAAAAAACTTTTTCCAGTCTTACAGAACAGATTTTTCACCTCTTTCATTATTCTTTTGCCGAGAAATTTTAAATTAGTTTTGTGTTCATGTTTCGTTGCAAGCTGAAATGGGGTCAACGTGGCAAACTAGAAGGTTGAAAAACGTCGGCATTCAGATTAATTTATTCTTAAACATTTTTGACCCTACACAACTTTATTTAATTATTTATTCTTGAGCACAGTCGAGAGTGAACGACCGCATCGCATTTCAATTTCTTATTTAATTTCGTTATGAGTTGAGGCAAAGTTTTGAAGAAGCTTTCATGGAATTAAGTTTCATGAATATTCCGGAAACTTTTTAATTTGAAAACATCATTTAAAATTCCTGCAATTATGCTTGCACAAACAGAACATGCGAAATAAACAAAAGTAATCAGATTGATTTCATGCAAACTTTATCAAAGAAAGTCTCCATCGCAATTGATTTCTGCGTTTGGCTCGGCAAATGGATTTTTCGGGTAGAGCTTGCTGCATTATTTATCGAAATCCTTTCTTTTTCTCCTTTTCGCCATGCCGTGTCCTTCTGTTCATGAAAATTTCATTCAACAAGGACTCAAATTTCCTGTTGAAAATCAGATTTAATTAAATTAATTGATTGAGGGGCACATTTGTGAAATTCAATTTAATTGATAAGGAAATCCAATACCTTTTGTGTGTTCTCGATTTCACATGCTAATTTTACGAGAAAAACTTCACGTCGAATGGGGTGAAATTTTCCAGGAAAAGCTTTCAATCGTAATAAATATTCACAACTTTGCTTGAGAAGAAAAATCAATTTCAATATATTTCTACCCATGTTGTAGCCAAAAGGAAAGTCCTTCAAAATTAGAATTTCTTTTCCTTTCGCATGGCATCAGATGCATGCATGGAAATAATATATTTCAGGAAAGATGAGAAATTTCAATAAAGGATGGACGGTTTGCAAGTGATGTCAGCTTGTTTTTGTCGTTTACTTAGTTTTCAGCGTTAAATATCACAGAATTCGTGAAGAAACCGGATTGATAAGTTGTTAACTGCCATCAGAATTGCGAACATATACTTCCTACTAACTTCAGGGCGTCACAATCACTGCAGCAACAATCTTGATCCTTGAACGAGAAATTCTTCTCATATTAAACTGACCATTTGTCATTCAACGTTGCTCAAAGTGCATTCTCTAAGTCTTGCGAAAAAAAGATTTTCTCAGAACAACCACGCTCTTCAAGAAAGCGATCCTTGATACGGAGATAAAATTTTGATTACTCCGAACAGACGAAGAAAAGGAATTCAATTAAGTGATTTATTTAAAAGAATCCAACTTTGAATACATTTTCTCTATTGAGATAAAAAAAAAACATCCTTGAGTGGTGTTTTCTGTTGTTGCCAAAGCTGAAAATTCTCCTTGAAGGGAGCTTGAATGGTTGTGAAAAGTAAAAAAAATGTATTTATTGAAAAATAAACAATCTCGAAGTAAAGCGCCATTATAAATAAATCACTAGTAAAGTACAAGCAGTCAAGCAGCGCAAATTTTCAATTTAAAATAAATCATCCCCATTATTGCGATGAATGTGAGCTTCACGATGTTTTATGAATGCGATCTCTGGAGCTTTTGTGTTCGCTTTTCAAAATCGCTTTTTATTAGCTTTGAAGGGAAAAGACTAAAACGAAAAGGATTTGGTTTGGCTGAGCGGGGCCCTGAGGTCGGGATGGGAGAGAGAAAAAGAGAAAGCCAGAATGAATGAATGCAACATTTACCCCCGAAATTCACTTAATGTGTTTCTGCATTGAAATAATGAAAATGAATGATTCTCTCGAGAGTATTTTATTGCACATTAAAATTTGCATTTCTGTTTTGCTACCCTTTCAGCAGTAAAGTAGTTTGCTAAGAACTTGAGTGGATAAGTGTTTTTCTCTGTGATGAATTTGTTTTTCAAATATTTAAGCTTCCACCAGAATGGTGTGAACTTCCGCTTACAAATCTGTCATAAATGGATTCCAATTGTAGGCAGTAAATGGATGGAACAAGCTTTTAGTCTTAATGCATTTTTAAGTGATCGGGGCAACTACTTAATGGTGTCATTACAATCGAATCACGTGACTGTGGACTTATTCAAGCAACATTGTTGCAATCTTCCACGAAGGGATCGTTTCAAGGAAGCACTCGAATCACTCCTTTGTGATTGCTACAGCAGTGGCTCAAAATAATCATACAAATTGGTAAAAGCTCCACATCAACCTCACATCAAGCGTACAATGAAGGAAATTTCTCTCACATGACGCCCTAACACGAAGCATGAGATGGAAAAATGAAACAATTTAGAAAATTAATTTTCATTGTTGAATATGTGTTTTCTTCGTTTTTTCGGATGTGTTTTCCAGCAAGTACTTGGATACTCGGGAGTTTATCTGTTGGAACGGGTGGATAGCAAGCGAAAGTCTATTAACTAAATTACATACAATCCTGGTTCTTCACCGTCGTCGCTGCTGCAGCAGAGTGTGGGAAAAGAATGTTTCCGTTGGTTTTATTATGTTGCGGGTTTGGGGCGTGCTGGTGTGAGTCGGGGAAGCATATCAATTTCATCAACTTCAATTTAATTTTTAATGACTCATGGTTTTTTCGTTTCGCCGATAAAAGCGTCGCCAAAATTGATTCCATTAATATCGATACAAGCAATGGCCATTAAGAAAATGAGCAAAAACGGAAATAATCGCCACAGAAATCAACCCACGAGGGGGTGGAAAGCCAGTGCATTGTTCTGCCAGCAAACTTTTCCTTACAAACATTGTCCTTTTGATAATTTGTTGTTTTTTGTTTTCCTTATAAAAATTTGTTATTTCTGGCTTCTGAACGGATTTTGTAATTTCTGTTAAGAAAATGTATGTTACAGCTAATTGAATATGGTGTTGGATGAGCTGAAGAGTGCGATGCCGTTGAGAGAACGGGAAAAATTGCTTAAGAAAGGA
Organism: Belgica antarctica; assembly: GCA_000775305.1. NCBI lineage: Eukaryota > Metazoa > Arthropoda > Insecta > Diptera > Chironomidae > Belgica > Belgica antarctica. The sequence goes on from JPYR01000215.1 coordinate 91,094, forward strand.
AGGAGTATCGACCGAATAGAAGAAAATTAAATAAAAGTAATTTCCCAGTCTAAAAACTTTATTTTTTCCCTTCCCCGGTCTCATCATGCAAAAAATAGGCATTAATGAGAAAGGAGAATTAAAAGAAAGAGAAACGAGAAGACAAAAAGAAGTTTTTTAATTAAATCTGATTTATGGGGCAATTCCAGCGGCTGTAACCCGGGACAGAAAACAATCTTCTTCGCTTACCTTAACGTTCTTTTTATTATCGAATTCCCTTCCCGTTTCAAACCAAATCCAATTTTCATTAAAACTCACTTGTTGCTGGCTGCTCCGTTCTTTTCCACGTCGCTTCCTTTTTTTTATTCTCGACGCATCATAAGTTCCAATTTTCCCCGCAATTTACATTGAGACAGGGAATTGAAGAGAAGGAAACATGTTTGCAAAAATAAATTCATTATAAAACTTTTTTCATTTCTTTGTACGCCCGCCCGGCTGTGGCCCACCGTGCTGCTTGCCCCATTCCTGCTTAATGGTGATGTTGCAGATTTAATTCAAAATTTCTTCTTTTTTGTGCTATTTTCATATCCATTTAGGAAATTGTTTTACCCATTCCACAGCCTCTCTGTCAACAATTTCTCTCTTTTCCGACGCTTTTCCCTCTCTTCGGTCAGTGTTTTCTCCCGCTTTCCACGGCTTTCCACGATTTTCCAACGAAAAACTCTCACATGGTCTCTTGTAAGGCGACTGAATTGCTTTTGTTCATTGTAGTTTGTGCAGTAGATCAGAGCGGTTCGTTATTTCCGAGCTTAATTGAAACATTGTCACATGTGATTTGCAAACAGCAGTCGTTCATTAGAGTGATTAAAAAGCTTGAGTGATTACAGCTGCACACAGACAGTAATTTGTGGATTAATTGTGAACGAACATAAAGCGACAATTCCTGACAAATGAATTCAAAGGGTTGAAACGAAACCGAATCACTGCATTTCAAATCTGTGTTCGTGAATTTAACGATCTGGTAGCCGTTTAATGAGCTTTGAAAGCGGTTGTTGAGTGTGACAATTAGTGTTCCAAGCGTCAACTTACAGTCCAAACGGCACACAAACACAAGCATCCCGTCAGACCGGGTGAATGCTAATTAAGTAAAATTAAACGATAATGCAGCAGAAGGGTGTTATTACCAAAGCTAGTCGCTTAATTAATTAAATTGTGCTCTATGTGTACATAAAGTCGAGCGGAGAAGCGGCGTCTTTCCCTCTCACTCTCGCCCACTTGGTCTGTGTAACGAAGCTAATTTATCGCTGTTAGGAAAGAAAAGTATACGAAAGGCATTAACGCCGTAAGAGAACGACATCGGGCGAGTGGTGTGAGCCAGGAGACTACTTGTAATTTGTGCAAATTTCAATGAAAATGAGAAGCGGATTATTGTGATTCTGGTGAAACGGTGTGAGGACTTACATTTGATGTTGTGTCAAGTGCTGAAAAGAACGACATTAAAAGGGGAAGTCAAAAACAACGCAAATTAATTAAATAATTAATGAAAAATTCATGAAGTAGAACTTCTCTCAGTGTTGCCATGTGTTGAATTGACATTGATATCCAAAGTGGAGCGTTTCTCGCCATGACAACAGAAGTGCAAGACGAACAACACAAAAACCATCGAAAGTGTAATTCGAAGCCGATATCAATAAACATCAATTAACTATGATTAATGAGAATCGGCCCCGTGTACTCAACAATCTATTGACGGTGATAAGCTTCGTAAAGTTGTGATTCAAACCAAACAGAAATTAAACATTATAGACAAGACGCAAGAGATTTGTTCCACACGTGAGAAACCAAACGCAGATATGGGATTGACAACCGTTCAACAGCAGCAATCATCTGATGTCGTAACGCATCACTCGTGCACAATACAGCAGCCATGTGATCCCGCGCCCATGGTGGCAAAGGAGTGCGCTGGCTGTGGCAAGCGAATAGTCGAGCGATATTTGCTGAAAGCATTGGATATATTCTGGCACGAAGACTGCCTTAAGTGTGGATGTTGTGATTGTAGACTAGGCGAAGTAGGATCAACGCTTTACATCAAAGCAAACTTGATATTATGCAAACGAGATTACTTAAGACTTTTCGGTAACACTGGATCATGTTCAGCGTGCAACAAGATTATTCCCGCTTACGAGATGGTGATGAGAGCCAAATATAATGTTTATCATCTTGAGTGTTTTGCTTGCTTCGCCTGCCAGCACAGGTTGGTATTGCAAACTTTTAATTACATCGAGTTGACAAATGAGTCTCCTTGTTAATTATAATCATGGTCTGCTTTTTATCAAGACAGTAAATTCTTAAACATTCCTTACCAGATATGATGATTTATAAGCTGTCAGTTGCTCAGAAATTTTGATCATTGCTCAGTTTACTTGTTTTGTTTGAAATCGTAAAGCTAGAAGTATGCAACAACGTTATACTGTTGCTTAGATTTTAGTACAGCTGCTCAGAAAATCATATTTTTTCAGTTTCATAGTTGTGTTCATAATTAAAGCTTAAACCGAGCAATTAACTAAACTGTTGCTTAAAGGGCAACTAGCACAGTTTTAACTTCTGAACATGAAAATATGTCTTGATTTAAAGAAATCACTGCCTAATTCAACCACACTTCATTATTAATGACTTTCAACCCTTCTTGCAGATTCTGTGTTGGCGACAAATACTATTTATGTGATAACAAAATACTATGTCCTTACGATTACGAAGAAAGATTGGTGTTCGCTGGCTTGGCTGATAATCCCAACTTAAATCTCGCACACATGAAGCGGCAGCTGAATAATTTGCAGGTAATACTTTTTCCATGTTTGACTTCAAAAATCTCAATGCACAAGTGTAAAGTCTGATGTGAAATGGATTGATGTAAGTTAAGTCCAATATCCTCCACCGCTCCGTACTCTCGGGTAAAACATACAATTTCCATTAGCATACACAGCTCAAATCATGTGTGTGTATACGAGTTAAGCGAAAGTTTCCATCGAACGGGAAGCGAAAAAACGAATTATTCGCATACGAGAAGTGCTGTGGAGTTTTTTTTTCGTTGTTGGCACTTCCATCCAATCCATTTAAGCATCAAATAAGTGAAGTTTATTGATTTGAAATTGCTAATAGAAAAGTATATGGAAATTTCTTCGTCGTATCCGAACATGTGCGACGACACGAGCAGTCAAAAAGTTTTCAGTTCGATGCATGCACTGACATCCAGAGTGGCACTTTAAGTGATTGATGAAATTAATTTACAGAATCTCAGTCGTGCTTCATTAGGATTTCCCGGAAAATTCAACAATTTTCTGTTGAAAATAATCTTCTCATCCCACCCTTAAAGCTTCTAAATTGCATCAAATCGTTGTTCACTTAGAAATCCGAGCAAATCATTCTCAAAACGCTTTTCAATCCCAGTTAAATTCATCCTCGATAACTCTCTGCAGCTTTTCTACGTAAAAGCTTTTTTTGCTCTCCACACAATATCGCATTTAACAATCTCAGTCGAAGCTTATTACGAATTCAAAAGCTTTTTCCATTCTCTCGTCTCTCCTTCCATCCCACAGTTGCCCTCGCTTCTTCGGAATGTTTGGCAGTTCGTCTTTTGCAAATTTCTACTGAATGGTGTAGGCTTTATCCGAAAACCATTTGAACAATTTCGCACCATGAAATTAATGCAACCAATTCCGCCCGCCCCAAACATTCCATTAAAGGCTCAAGCGTGTGGGATAAAATTTCCAATTGGCACTCAGTTCATAATATTTTCATTGGATGCACATTAAACATTCAAAGTAATGGAAAATCAAAAAATCTGCTTCTGCTTCACATATCTCATGCTTGCCGCTCGTAAAACTATAACAATTATTGTTTCATACACGTTCGTACGCTGGCGAGGGTGCGAGTGTGTGTGGACTTTTGCAGATTCGACAACAAACTTTATAATTAAATTAATTTAATTCAATTTAATTAATTACTATTGTACAATTTCATGTGTTTAGCACGAAACACGAAATTTAATTTCCAAAATATTTGTCGTTCATGGGGGAACACGGCATTGTTGCCATCAATTGGTGTCTTTCGTGCGTATATCTTTATCATTTCATTAGTGCCGTTGGATGGGGGAACGTTTGCGGCAACACCAAATAGCAACACATAATAAAATGTTTTCGAGCATGCTCTCCCACATACAGCAAGAAAAAGCAGCACTAAAACAATTTCTATAATTATATTTCACCCATCCACAGAACACTCCCTCCCCGGCATGGTGCAAATTGGTGGATGGGAAGAGAGAATTCCTATTACATAAATTACATTCTTGCCTTTTGCAGAAGAACTTTCCGGCGAAGAGAGTTTTGAGGGGGCGGGAGTGGGCGGAAAGATTGAAGAAAGTAATAGAAACAGACAATTTTCTTTCAGCTTTTTGGGTTAGTGGGAGAGAAGGAAGGTTGTCTTTATTGCTTTCCCATGCATGCTATTCTCATAAGCTTAATGGAAATTCATCAAATGGAAAAACTTTCAAATTCATCTTCGGCAAAATGTTGTTTCATGGAAAATTGAAAACTCTTTTCCCAGGGAACTTCCCCTTATGAATTAAAGATTAAGAACTTCTTCTTCTCCGCTTTCTAAGTAATTGGACCTTCCAAGGGTTGGCGTGGGCATTAATCTTTAATTGCCCTAACAAACCTGATGTATGTTTACAAGAGATTTGCTTTTCTGGTTCACTGCCTGGTCTGGGGGTAATTGGAGAATGTAATTGAGAAACTTTTTTTGGAGTTTATGCTGTCGCTTTTGTGATTTTGAGAGAGAAGTCATTAACCGAATTGAAGGAACTCTTAGCAAACCCGATTTGAAAGCTTTTCGTGGCTGCTCGAAAGTCAATGAAGAAAATGGAAATTTAAGTCTTGAATTAGAGAAAAATCGTTCAAGAATGAATACTTAACAAGTTCGGTTAGAAAATCCCCTTGAACTTTACTCAGATTTATGTTGTACATTAGGGGTTATTTTACCAGATGCGTCATTATTCAGAAAATATAGAAATGTTGATAAAAATCTAAAGTTTATTTTGACAAAATCAACATTCAAACCCAAACTACTTTCAGCAAAAGTTAATTTCATGTTCAACCAATGCATTTACCACAGTCAACAAACTCCACTTCCCCACAAAACTTTTCAACCAGATTTCTTATAATTAATGAATTTTGCGAAAACTTGTTCTAGCCAGCCACAGAAAGTCGAAATAGCAGCAGCAACATGCCTTCCACTTCGAGTCTAGCCCCAGCCGATGCACCAATGATGAGCTTTAGAATAAGACCTGACCGTGATGATGCATCGAGTGGCTACGATTCGCCAGATGATTCCGAATCTCATTCCGAGTCCTTCGAAAAGCCTCAACAGCTTGTTCAACAATAACCGTAATGATAAGACCCATGATGACACAACGATCGTTTCATGAATAAATTAGCATACACTCATGATTTGGTGAGACGTGAACGCGTCAAACACACGACGACAAGGCAAGAAAGTATTGAATGGAAGACACTTTTATCGATGTAACTTTTTATTGGAAAGGAGAAGGAATAAACGAGAAAAAAATTTAGAATTCATTTTTATCAATCAGGAAGAAAATGTGAAAGGAAGAGATGAAGAACTTATCTTTTATTTTTGTTATTTGATGTAGAAAAGTCGCTGAGAATAAAAAAAAAGTTTTCTTCGTACTTATTCTTTTCTCTGAAATCATAAAAAGACTCACAAAAAGCTTTTACGACTGCATTATTCAATTTTCATAAGTGACATCATTTGAGAAGTAATCCGAAAGCACTTTAAAGATTTTCTTCCCTTGCTACTGCTGCCTTTTTGTGTTGTGAAAAACGTCTTTTAAGCTTTCCTTACAGGGAAGAGAGATTGACAAATAAATGGTGCTGGCTGTAAAGTCTCAGTCCATGTGACACATACTTTCCATTAGCATAACTCACATAATATAAATGGAAATACGATTTCATTCAATCTCTTCTCGTTTCCCGAAATGTAAGACGAAAAAAGTCGAGAATGTAAGACCCTTCCCTCGTCTTCGATCTAATCCATTTAAACATCAAGAAAGTAAGGTATATTGATTTGAAATTGGTAATAGAAATCCAATGTTCAGGGATATTTTCACACTCGAACGTTATACAAAATTTATACACATCGATTTCGTAAGAGAAAAGGACTTTCTTTGGCCTCCACAGACGTTCACCGAGTCCAGCATATCGGACGAAGGCAATCTCGACGAAATAAAACGAGAAAGGCGAGTAGCTTATTACAAATTCATTTAAGTTGAGTGAAGCAGCAAAGCTTATTTCCTTCTTCCTTTTTTGTTTCGATTTAAGAAGCAAATTTGTTTGCATTAATGGAAGGCTTGAAATCATCTTGAAAGCTTCTGAATTGTTTCTCCGAACTGGTTTCAGATAATTGCAGAGATTGACTTTGAGCGATTCTTGTGTATACAATCTTTTTTTAGGCTTTTTAAAAAGCTTTGATTTGTTTCTCTTATGACAAAAGGATCAGGACAAGGAAGTCAGTTTTGTGAATTATCCTTGAAACAAACTGCTGTTTAAGCAATATACAGATGCAACAACAAACTGTGCAGTTGAATAATCTGCAAGGTTTTAACAAGATGGAAATATTATGCAACACTTGACACGCTACATGTGTGAATTTGTTTTGTTAAATCGCTGTTTACGTAACTAAAACTGAAATTATAGATAACTGTAGCAGAAAATTTAGTTCTTCACTACTGCTGAATGATTTTTCTTCCTTTATTGCTATTCTAGAAAGTTTTCTAAACAAGATCTTCGTTTTTCATGATAGAAAATTGAATCTGCAACTAATTAGCCACAGCTGAACATTTTACCTCGAGTTAACCGTAATCAGAAACCATCAATGCAACCGGGTGCATTGGTCAAATGTCTTCTTCTTTTTTTTAGTTCAATCACTTAACCTCGTTTCCGTTTGATCATATTCATACACAAGTAATCAGACAAGTTTATCATTACGCGTTGGCACTGATTCGTTCGTTGACATCATGTGAAAGTGGCTTTGTTCAACGAGAAGCCTAATTTAGCGTTATTCATTGACGTTTCTGTAAACAAAAGCTGTGAAAATGTGGGAAGAACATTTTGTGCATCAATGGATGCAAACAAGGCAAATATGAAAACAATTTAATAACGAATCACACCCCCGAGGTGCAGTTTATGTAGCGAGCTTTTATGCGCGCTGAAATTGCAGTGATAAAATTCCGATAATTATGCAGCGTTATCAATCTCGTTCCATTATTTGAAGTTCGACACTTTAGTGCGAAATCCGGTGACTCTATAATCATTCGCGACCGTCGAATCAGCTCATATTTCACTTAATTTTTTGTGCTATTTCATCGGCAATCATCAAAGGGAAAACAATGCTTACCAGATAGCATCGGCGATAGCAGAAATTGAGTATCGTTTCAATTTGTTCATTAACGTGCATCCCGACAACATACGAGCGGCGATGGCATCGGATGATTTATTGGACTTCCACAAAAGGTTTTAATTTTCACCGCTGAACTTTTTGTTGTCTCCGGGCTTCACCCGGAATGTCACCATGGAGACTCGTGTGCAAAAAGCTTCTCGTTATCCTCGAACGAGAAATAATTGTTGCAGAGTCATCGGAAATGATGCAGATGTAATTAAAAAGCCAAAAGCGAAAGCAAAAAACTCAACTACGTAAATTCTAAATAGCGGTAAATGGACGTCCCAGTTGCATGATGCAGCATTATTTCGAGGAAGCTCCGGATAATGAAAAGTTTATCCTGCGCTTCGTAATTGGATAGAAACATGAGAAATGCTTCCTGCTATCCTCCTGATGCACATCATTCAATTTAGAGTTGTACAACGTTTCGTTTTTGTTAAATATTTTCTCGTTAATTTGTCGTGCAGGATTTCCAGCTGATGACAGCCCGGAATGGCATGGAAACATCGTTGATTCAACTGCATATTGTTTCACAGACAATTTTCAAGTTGTTTTGCTTTTGATAATCCCGTAACAGTTTTCATAAACTCGACTCAGATTTCAGCCAACTTTTCACTTAATAGAATCAACAACTTCACTGCTTTTATTCCAAAACATTTCTTACAGCAGCATTTGCAATTCTGGCTGCGGCATAACCACAGTCGACGCTATCAACGGCTTCGCAAGTCCTTCCTTCATTATCAACACCCTTATTATCGAGTTCTCCAACGTCATGTCTGCTGGCAGAAGATTTTCCGAGGTCATCAGAACCGCAATGCTGAAGTCCATGACCAACGGAATTCCTGGATAATCAAGCGTCAGAAATTGCGAGACCACAAACATCCGTGTAATCAGCTTACCCGGCAGTAGCGGTGTAATTTCTGCATATCTTCTGACAATTTTGTAATGCCTTGGATCAGCATGCAGCAGAATCGACAAGTTTGTAACGACTCTCGTCGCTGAAATGTTCTCCAACGTCACCGTCAGCAAGAAATCTGGTCCCAGACCGTCAACTTGCGCCAGAATCTTCAGCGGGATCTGATAATCTCCCGAAAACGTAGAATCTCCTGTTCTTAGAATCTCGACGGTGACTTTTGCTGCCTCCAATCGCATTCGCCACAGCTCCGACTGGAAAATATTGTGAATCGCTGTCGAGTTTTCCCTTTCACGGACTGTTTGTTCAATGAATATTTTCGTCTTCTTCGGAATGGCAATGGCCATGTTCGATGGTTCACTCAATGGATTTTCTTTCGATTCAACTGATTTTGAGAAGTCAGCAGTTCGCTTCAGGATTTTTATCAACAACGATCCATCTGTGGTGGAGAAATTGCGAAATATTTGCTCAAGTATTTACAGATTTTGATTGAAATAACGTCGATAAGCGGGTTGAAAACACTCACTGTTGGTTACGAGAACAAGAACGTGTTCTTCTTGCCCGAGTTTCCCGAACGTCATGGCTAGCACCGTGTCTGGAAATTACGTTTGATCAAAAACTCTTTCAAGAAATTGTTTCATTCTTACCTGGCGCTTGAAACTGGTCGACCAAATTCTTTTGCGAATAAATTTGAACAAGCCCACCTTTCAGCCCGACTGCGACCATCGAAACTCCCAAATGCGGCAATGCAACTGGTGTCATGCAGAGAACGGTTTGCGGCATCAACAGCGACCACAAAATTTTGCCTTTCTTGGAGTAGCACATCAGAGAGTTGCTGAGAACAACGATCGTCTGATCGATCTGAAGCAGTGCCATTGCAGTCGCCGGTCTTTCGAGCTTCACGATTTCACGCCCTTCAAGCCAGTTCTTGCGGAGAATGCAAAGCGAACCTTCTCTGGTTGTGAAAACAATTTTAAAGTCGTTTTGGTATGAGCCCGACGCTGAGATTAGATCTGGCGTGGCTTTGAAGTTGCAGACTCGAGCTTCGTGCAGAATTCCAAACGACTGAACGTCCATGATCAGAACATCGCCAGCCTCAGTAGCAATCACCAAGCAGTTCGGCGACTTTTCGTCTTCGACGCTTTTGAAAATCGTCGTCATCGCAACGATAGTCGGCAACCTTTCCAGCTTCGGCTCGCTGTTCTTCCTCAGAAACGGTTCGACCTCGTCTTCTTGCAAGTTGATGAGCCTTTGTGACAGCGACGACAACAGCGACAGATTCATCGACTTTAACTGGTTGATGTGCTTTGGATAATTCACCGGCCTATCGCTCGGCAATTTACTCCAAACGTCTTGTTCCAGCGCTTGGATCATGAGGCTAGGCACAGTGTACTTGAAATATGGCTTCATGTTGCGGAAAAGCAGAATAGACGGCCCAACAGATACCGCAATTACTGCAAATGAAAGCAGTTCCGAGTATAATGGCTGCAATTTTGTATGAATAGAAACGACAACGATAAAAAAACTAATTACTTGGCATCTTTGGATGAGACTCGTCGATGTAGAGGCTTTGAACAGACGATGGTATGCCTGGCAAGCCTTGTTCATGAATCACTTGAGTGCCTTTGTACACTCGCAGTCTTGGTTTGTTCTCGAGCGAGAACGGGATTTCAGCAGCGATGAGCTTGTAATAGTTGTCATTCTTCAAGTCGCAGACACTCATGCACGTGGTGATTGTTTTTAAGCCAGCCGTGCCGTCGGAAAGGGCGTCCAACCAGCGAGATTGCGGAATGCTTGAAAAACAAGTGTTTAACACGGTCTAATTGCAATAAAACTGCTCTTACCTTGCTTCCATGACGCAAATGGCGATTTAAGGATCACAGAAAACTTTTTATTTATTTGTCTTTTTCCGGAGTTTCAAGTGTTTACGTTTGCCGCGTATTGCTTAGCAACGATTGCATAAGCCAAAGACAGCTTTATGAATAAAAAAAATATTCAATTTTAAGACATTTCACCGGAATTTTCTAATAAATTTACTGTCAACGAAGCCTGTAAACTATCTGTCTACTGTCACAGCTGCCTCTGCACACAGCACGAGTCACAATAATTCAAGAATTATGAAGAATGACACGAAATGGAATTCCGCGAGATGAACATCAGCCGGAAGTATTGAATCATCAACTCATTTAATTAAAAAACCTGGCGTGTCATAAGCATTTTTGCGATCTCGCACACATAAAGCTTCGCGCAGAGAAATTAATTCAAATGTCAATCATCAGCAATGATTGACGCACAAAAAAGCTGAAAATTGGGAGACTGAAAGCACTCCGCGAAATGTGAAATATGCGAACGCTGGGGACGGGGATCGAAAAAAGCGTTTTTATCATTCGGCAGTGAAAAGGAACACGAGCGAGGAAAAAAAAATGAAAAATCATAATTTACCTTTCATCCGCTAAACAATAAAAAAATGTGCGACGTTGAGAGGCAGCATTGGGGGAGATCGGGGAACAAACATTCCACGTCAGTGTCACACGACATGTTATTAATTTAATTTTCTCGTTTGCGAGGGAAATTGAAATTTTATGAAATGATAGCAGGGTCGGTGGGCGCCGCGCCGCTCAGGCTTGGGACCAATTTATTTCCTGCTTCATTCCGTCATGTTTCGCCACTCACACCCGAACACACACCGAAATCATCAATTTACTCATCTAATCCAATTATGAGAACTAATTAACGCAAAAATTACTCTAGGGCTGTAAATTAGATGCTCAGATGTGAAGAGAACGGAAAAAATGAAAATGTTTTCTAAGTAAACAGCTTGCAACAAAACGCGGCCCGAAGGCTGATCCGTTGGATTTAATTTTGCTTACATAGGTTGGAACGTCTAAGCTTGTTCGCTCTATGTCATGGCAACAGAATATAATTAAAGGCTCTCGTCAAGACGCTTTTCTTTTCCTGAAAGATTTTCAGTTCATTCCGACGCTGCTTCCACAATGAACCAATCCCCATCCCTCCCAGAATGAAAACAACACTGTTTTGTTTAATTGAAATTATAATTAATTAATTTTAATTACAGTCTCTTACAATTCCCACCAACAAAGCTTGTAAGTGTTGGGGCGTGTGTGTTTGTCAGTGTGTCTGATCATGAAGTTGGTTTGAAGTGGGTTTTGTGCTTGGATGTTAAGTGTAAATTGTTGAAAAAGTCATGAAAGTTCATGTGAATGTGATGGAGTCTTGAATAAACTTGCAAACTAAGTAGACATTTTTAAAATATATAAAAATAAAAATATTAAAATGTATAGAAGTAACAGCAAGAAATCCGTTAAGTTCAATCAATTTAATTGCTTTTCAAGTATTTTCTTCATTAAAATCCTTGAATTTAACGAAACATTAACTAGTAAACATTGTTTACGTTCATAATAAAAGAAATCCCAACAAATTAAACTCGCTTCTCTTCTATCCGTCGCTCCCACCGGGCATTAACTATTTTCTCATTATAATTTTTAATTAGACTTCGTTGGAGATGCAATGCTGTGTTTTCACCACATTTCACTTTCTTCATACCCACACTCCATTCTCTCCCATTCCCGTTCTCCGCTGAAGCAGTCTGAAAAAAGCAGTTTATTCATTTTCATCTTCACTTCGCCCTTGACTGGGAAGGAATTTCATCTCAGCGTTCTGCGAAGGAAAATGAGCGGAAAATTAATTTTTTGGGATTACACCGACAATTGTCTTTTGCGTTTTATGATCGCCATCTCGTAATTAAATTTCTTACTTCTCGCTCAATCAAATCACTGATTAAATTTTGGGCATTCAAATAATTCATTCGTTTGTTAATTTACGATTCCGAATTGTGAAAGTCGAGTGAAAACAGTCGTTAAGCGAGATTTTATGTATTGTGGCAACATGGAAAGTGTCAGATGACTGAATTTCATATGTCAATACTTCGTTTTGATTTTGTGAGTTTGTTTTAATTAAACGGCAAGACAAATACTCGCTGAAACATATTTTCGAAACAGTAATGCTAAGCAAACTGTAACTTTTTATGATAGGAACCTAATTTCTTTGCTTTATTAAATCGCATAAACAACAGACGGTGTTAACGATCAGCCCCGACAACCATCAAATACATTTCAATCCAGGTGTAATTAAACAAAATGATGATTTTTTATGTATGAAACGGTCTAAACAAGAAGGAAAACCAATTTCACTCGCAGCATCAAAAAATATAACAACGAGGGAAACTAATTATTATTTACGTTAATGAGATTTTTTCATCTGCTTAATTAATTTAGATTTTGCCATTCTGATAACGGGCATGGAAAAGGCAAGCAAGAAAGGGAAACGATGCGAGAAAAGACGGGAAGGAGAGAAAAAGTTTCATTGAATTTTAATAATACGAGATACGAGCAATAGCCATTAATGAAACGAGAAAGATAATCACCCACAACTCGAGCTGGCGGAAAAATCTGAGAACAAGAAAAAGAAGCTCGCACGGAACAGCAGAAAGTGTGTCTGTCGATGGAGAGAAAAGAAATCACGAGACTTCGCCACTCACTCCGCCGCTGCCGGAAATAAAGCGCCGAGAATAAGACACGAGAAAGTGAAAGAAGGGAAACAATCAGGAAAATGAGTTAAATGAACTTTTTTAATTAAAAAATAAGTTGTGCTTTTCTCCTCAAGATTGAATTGAACGAGTTGAATGGGACGACAAGGAAGAACTGTCGACTGAACATTATCATTTCCCTTTCGTCGTCTTATCGCTTCACCGAAGTGTGTTGCTTCGATGTTCCCGTGAAGGCAGCGACGTGAGTGTTCGTGTGTCTATTGAAACAGCGCAATTCGTGATGTTGATTCGTTTTGTCTAATTATAGAAAATTTGAAGTGTTCTTGACAAAGACGGATTGCGGATGATGAATCATTATTTTAATTGATAAGGATTTGCTACAAATGATGATGTAAAGTGCTGTGGTCGTGTTGAGGGTTGAGTTTCATGCTTCATTTGGCGTTTCAGGGTGTAAAAAACTATGAAACAGATATTACAAGTGTAAAGC
>JPYR01000216.1:5166-20370 GCA_000775305.1 Belgica antarctica
TATTTCTTCGATTTGTTCAGAATTTCATTGGATTTTTCTACGCACTTCTAGCTGTCGTATTGATTTGACATTTTCAATTAAAATTAATTAAATTTTAATTACTATTGTCGTCTAAGCGTGAATTTTGCCTCAAACCGCAAAACAATAGCGCCTTGTAACCTATCTGGTGCCAAATTTACGGGCCCTAATGTCTTAATGAATTTCCACAGGAAATGAAAATTTGTCACCCTCGCTTTTGAATAAAACTTTGCAGGATAATGAGACGACTGGTGTTGAAATTACGGTATAATGAACAATCCACGGAGAAAACCAAATATGCATATGATTACGTGGAGATCTTTTCGCCGGCTTATCAACTGACATTTCAAACGCCTAAACAATAGGAGTTCATTTGCAGGCTGTTGTTGCTAAGTGCTGTTGACAATGAAGATTTTTTATTGACGAACAAAGCTGTTTATTAAGCCACTTCATGAAATTTTTAATTAATATTCAGGAAATGAGAATTTCATGCCTGGAAATTTATGACGTGTTCCATTGTCTCAACCTAGCGCAACATAAATTTTAATGAAAATAAAAATTTATGATTATCAATAACCTTGCTCAACGCAATACTTTCCTGGTAATGGAAACAATTTTCGCAAAAATTCGTTTTTAATGGAAAAAAATAATTTTCAATTAATTTATGTTGAGATGCGGAAAATTTATGAGTGAACAGCAGAAACCGCAGTTTTGATTTTACGGCTAGATATTCAGCAGCTGGCGGGCAAAACTGCGTCGACGAAGCCGTTTCCGTTAACGGCACCAAAATCACCCACGGAAAATAAATATTAATTAATTGAGAGACAATAATGCGCAACTTTATTGTTACATGAACTCATTTCAGGGAGATTTTACAGCATCGTCCATAAATTAAAATTCTATTTTACTCATGCTGGGCAGGAGATTAAAATCGTGAAAATTAAAAAAACAAATCAAGGCGAAGTTCATTGCTGCACAAGGAAAGCAAATGGAAGGAATCCAATTAGACAATTAAAGTCTTTCATTATCGGCCCCACGAATGTCGGATTTAATTACATATTAATCCGGTAATTGCAGTTCGCAGTTTGTAAACTCAAGATAACACTCAAATTAAACTCGACAAAGTTTCCGGTAGAAAATGTTCTAAAGAATTATTTTCAGACGGAACTTCTTGTTACACATGAATAAATGCAATCTTGAGCAGAGACAACTTTTAGATTCAAAATTTTCTTTCCTTTTTTAAGAGTTTCTGTAAAAAATTCGTTAGTACACAAGTTATGTCTGCAATTTTTTATTTTATTCCCATGATGTTCTACCACTGAAGTTCTACAGTTTCGTTTTGCAAGGAAGTCAATTTTTTTATTGTGATTTAAAGTAAACCGTATGAATTTCTGTAAACTTAGAGAATTGGGATGATATTTTTTAATTTCGATTAAAACGTTTTCAGGTAATTTTACACAGCACAATAACACAACTGAAACAATCAAAATTATTTTAGTCCAAAAAATCATCGTTATCGTTACCCGTAATTCACAAACACCGCCTCAATTGCACTGTTGAGGGTAATAAAATGTTTTTTATAGATATTCTGATAAGTGTACTTCACACATTTGTGTGTTCGTCGACTTTATATCTTGTCTGTGTGCATATGTTAATGCTCGACTGGTTGTGACAACGGGCAAAAAATAGCAGAATAATAATCGTTAGCATTATTCAAATCCTTGTTCTGGATTGTCTGATTTTGTTATCATAGGAAAAAAGTTTTTGCTGCAGAAAATTCAGCTAAAGCGATTTTTCACTATCATTTTTAATGTGATATGAGTTTTGCTGTGCAGATCCTTTCAAAACATTATTCATTTGGTGTGTTTTAAGAATTCAAAATATTTTCATAATCAGCGCAGTAGAAGCACCGATAAGTTTTCTTCGGGGAAAAACTTTTCACATGAAAGCGAAATTGGAAAATTTTCAACCGGCAAACACAAATTTTCAATGCTTGTCTGAGTCGAAAATCATGAGAAGCGTATTAAAGGCATCGAGATCATAAATCACGGGGAAAATGAAAGCACGTTTTGAGCTCGCATGCAAATTATGGTTACGAAGCAAGTGACACATGAGTGTGTAAATCTAAATATATTAACAAAAATTCTACTCAGCATCGACGGAAGATGAAAATTTCGTGGAAAATCTTTTTGCAATTCACGCGTGAAATTAAACATGCATCATGCGGTAGTTTCACATTGTTTATACAAGTTTCAAGGCGGATTATTTGGGATTCACGTGTGATGTATGACTTTCGGCAAGAATTTCTGATGAATTTATGTTGGGCTTAAGTGAAGCAGACAATTATTGATTTTCACCGTTTTCTTTTCCAATTAAGAATAATAATTTCTACGTGTTTAATGACACGAAATAATAGCATCAAGTTCTCCGAAAATAATTAGTTCAGCGTCCATATGGCCCATAAAATGCACATGTAAAAGCAAGCACAGAAAGTTTTAGTTAATGAAACTAATTATTTTATGAGAATGACAAAAATGGAATTCCTGGAGATTATTTATGGGATCATGTGCATTAATAAGGGAGTGTATAACACATTCGGAAGCAAAGATTTGAATTATACACAAATCATTAAGCATAGAAGAAATAAATGTCAATCGAATGAATTTATTAGAATTCTGTTAATTATATGTACAATCGAGCGAATAAAAAAAAATAGTTTTAAGTTTCGTTAAATTGTAGTAACTGAAAATCTGTTCATCAACGTTCGCACTCCAACTTTCAGTTTTTAAAGTATTATCATTTAAGTTCTGCTGTAAGATGACTATGCCATCAGGTGAAATTTACACTCGTGAGAGCTGGGTGAATTTTTTGTTTTAAAATACAACATTGTACAAGCTACAAGTTACATTGTTCAAAAACATGGAATCATTCACCTTTCAAATCGCATTCTTAAACCCCTAAACTCGTTATCGGTTATCGAAACACTCGCATTGAAAACATAAAAACAATTTTATGTAAACAAAAAACAAGGAATTACTTTAATGATCTTGTATATTCGAAAATGATTTTTTATGTGTTTTTCTTATGTTTGATCTGCCTTTTAGGATAAAAAGGGTGTCAGGATCTAAAAACTGCTTTTATGGTCCGTTCGTCACAACGCCTATAAAAGTGGTTTTTGGAAACTACATAAAATCGTGCATTTAAATATCAATAGGTGCTATTCCGTCTTCTTGCTTAACGGCCATAACAAAAAGGCTGTTAAACTTATGTTGCATTTAATTCTTTCGATGTAAATGGCACTGGGCGAATACCTCCTTAAAAGTGAAATTTAATTTTTATGCCATTTTGTGCACGTTACTTCGCTACTTTGTGTTTACAACTTTATATCGTTTTTCATAAAAGTGGGAAACAAAATTAAAAAGGAACAACAAAAATTTATGAGCACGGTTGCAAGCTAAGAGTGAATGTGCATTAATCATCCCCTTTGCGTCATGCACAATGTTCACATTCTGATTCATTAAACTTTTGTTATGACAGTAGGAAAAGAAACATTTGCACGACAGTTTATGATGCAATATTCATCAAAACCATCTTTTAAAGTTCCCGAAACAATTTTATTCGGTAATAAAAGCGTTTTTTTCTTCTGGTTATATGAAAATGATTGCGATGATGTTGTTAGAAGTTGTAAAAGTTTGTTGATTTGAATTTTACTGACTGGCAACATTTTTGAAAATACCACTGACTTCAAAGTCCGTTCATATTCGTTCCTAATCATGTCTAATTCACAAAATCCAAGTCAAAACAAGATTTTCTGACCGGAAAAGACGACAGTGTCCAAATGTTCACCACTGTCTCACTTCTACGTAATCCCATTTAACGCTGCTTTGTTGTGAATGTCCAATCATGAAGAAAACACACAAAACAACAGCAGCAAAAATTTCTGTTGACAGCAAATTGACGAGAAATCATCAAAAGAAATTAAATTGAATTAAACTTTTTCACACATCCCAAAACTTTTGAGGGTGGCACACTTAACGAGATTGAGTACTTTCCTTCCATCAGATTGAACGACCGTTTGGCTTTGTTCTTTTTGTGGAACCAGCTGAAGACCACTTCAGACATTTTCCATTAAATTTTCTTTCTTTCAATTTCGTCTGAAAATCCCGGGACAACGAACGATGCGGTCAAACGGAGAATTCCCTAATGAATTTCAGATTATAATTTTACGATTGCTATTATTTGTAGCACAAATCCTTGAGGTTGTAAAAGCGTCTTTTCCGCTTTAATGAAAAATTGTATCGTAAAACTTTTCTTGTTTCCTTGTTCGCCTCATGAAAATTGATGATTTAATGATTGCAAAGAAATGTGGAAATGAAGCAACAACGAGAATGAAAATTATTATTCGTGACAGATCTTCAAAGTTCTTGGAAATATTTGGTCAGCGACTTCTTTACACTGTGGCTTTTTACAGTTTTTGAGATTACTTCAGTGGTTTTTTATCTCATGCAACGATTTGTAACCTAGACTCAATTTTATTCTCACCTCAAAATGCTTATCTAAAATAACTTTTTCAACCTCAAAAACCAATTGCAACCATCCAAATTAACAAGTTTCTTCACTTTTCCTGTATTTGATTCAATAATGTTAACTCTCAGGGTTCCTTTTTGTTCAAGCTTATGAAAGTCTGTGGGCTGGCATCATTGTTGTAAATCAAATTGGTAATGTGGTGATAAAGATCACCAACGAGTCTCATTACAGGTTTCCATGAACATTTTTGTGATTCTCCTTTCGAGACATCAAAAAAGCAGGGAACGACAATGAAATCATCAAATATATCGCTTTTATTGGGTTTTATACTGAGCATACCGTACACTCATATGATGATTTGATGAGTTCACAATGGACGAGGGGTCGTACATCGAATGGTTTTCAATTTCAAAGAGAAAAGTCGCAGTCGGAAGGGATTTGTTGCTTAACCGACATCGTCAAACTCGTTTCAATCCAAATGGACTGAACTTTAATCTCATATGCAAGTCCATACGACAGCCAACATTATTACACAATAAAACTCGCAACAGAAAGAAAACAAAAGCGACGTCCAAGGTACATTCCCTGGCTTCCTTTTCATGCTTTGCCGAGAAATGCGAAATTGATTTCTTTATGTTTTCTCATTAAAAGGACAATTGGAAGAAACCCGGCAAGAACAGCAAAGGTTTACGAGCTTGTTAGAACGAATCAGCAGCAGATAGTGCTGTAAATAATAATTTCACTCTGTGTCGTTTGTTGCTTTGCTGCTTCCGGCCAGTTCTTATAGATTAACAATTAAAAGGAACAAGAAAGTCTTTTCGAAATGAAATCGGGGAGTTTATGGAGTTGCACATGTGTACAACTGGTGAAAAAGCGGAAAGAAAACTTAGAGAGATAAATTATTGGAGTGTTAATGAGGTTGAACGGAACTGGACTGGAGGTCAAGGGACTGGAATTTTTACGAAAGTTTATGGAAACTTATGGTTCCGAAATTTTTCTTTTTGTTCTTTTTGTATTTGCGTTTTCAATGCACAACCGTAAAAGCTAAAACATTCCAAAATTAGAATAAAACGATGACATCACTCACGTACAATTACACTCAAGAACACATTTTCAAAACTCTCGCAACTAAAACTGTATCATTTTCCTAATTAAAATCATTACGAAGAATAGTTGCGAAGCGTAAGTTTGTTAATAGTTCCGACATCAAAACACATCTCAGGTTAATTTAAGACACAATAAGACTCACTAAGCATGTGTTCATGACTTTCTTCCTGTATTATTTATGCCGGCAGCTATCGCATGTGTGCAAAATAGCATTTCCACCCCTTCTGAACCAAAAACTAGTTTTCGCAGTGTTGTTGTGATGGCCCGTTTGAGAATTTTAAGTTTTTGGCATCGGTTAGGCATAAATAATGCTTTTCCTTAATTAGTTTTCAAAAGCCATTATAAAATGCAAATTATTACCTTTGAAGACTCTTAATGGCAGTTCTTAATGTATTTAGATCTGTCACATGTGACGCATGCTTGTCTTTGAAGAAATCGCCTCCGAGTGGAACTTAATAGCGTTCTTAAATGGATTAAGGGCATTTACAAGATTAAGATCCTGTTTCATGTTCGTTGGTCAATTGACTGCATAGAAAAAGGGTTAAAGAACTGACAAGGAAAGTCTCGAAAGGAGAGATTTTCTTCGACACAAATTGTTCATTTTAAACTTTACATGTTCAATACTTTCCTATCGTTTCCTTAGCATTTTCAAATCAATAACGAATAGGTCCAATGAACCGTCACGTTATTTAAATTTCACAATTGAATTGAATACATCAAACACGGCTTTATTAAATTTTGGCCAACAGGACGCACACGGGATGGAACAAACATGACCATATGACAACAAACATCGATGACACGATAAATTGAAAGGGTTCGACGAAAACCTGATTTTAAAATTCACTTTACAGCGAAGTTGCCACTTGTTAGAACAGTTGTGACGTGCATTTGCTAAGCCGTAGAACCTGATGAGTAGTGATTGATTTCAAACAAAAAAGGGTTTGAACAGCGCATAAAAAATCTAAACTTCATTGTTTGCAGTGCAGCCAAGCCCTCGATGTAGGCGACCCGCTGATTCTTCTAATCAAATGACCGAGATTCACTGCTACAATCTGCAATCAACCAGAAGAAATCTCTTTATCTGACTGCCATTTGACATGTTCAATGATTAAATGCAGAACCCAGCGCTGAATGACCGTCCATGGCAACCGGACCAATGAGTTCATCATCGCAGCAACGCAAAATCAAAGCTACACGTTTTTGCATCAACATTCACAGCAGGAATTCGTTTCTTCATCACTTCACATGCGTTTCACCCCTCTATAGTTGCAAGGCGGACGTTTGAAAATTAAAAAAAAATATAGGACGAAATCACAAGAAATTGTCAAATTGAAATGTACTGGAAAAGGATAAATATAAACAAGTGGACACAGTACATTAATTTGCTTTTCATTGTCCAACAATGTGTGAAAACTACAGTCGTTTACAACTGAATTTATCATTCGAAAGGTTTTTCGTATTTCGGGGTGTTAAACACACAGGAAATGATGCCCCAAGGCGATGGAAATGTGTAAAAAATTAGATAAGAACGGTCAAAATGTCCAGCAGCGATGCAATCAGTGTTTCAACTTGTATTTGATGAAATGTTGAAGATGAAAGAAGTTGAATTGAGCTGCAGTAGCTGAATTGTTCAAACACATTTTAGTGACCGTTTAAAAATTAAGTTTCATTTTCTAATTCAACTTCAAATTTAAATTACCTTAAAAATCTTTTCCAATATTTTTTAAAAATTAAACAAATCTTGTGTATCACATTCACAAAAGTGAACCAGACTAAACCAACCACCCAAAATTAGCGACTAATTCCAACGAAATCGAAAAACTTCAAAGCCGATTTCATCTTCCCTTCGAAATGATTAAAAAATCTCCGTCATGCTTCGACTGTCAATAATGACATAAAACATGAAAACATCGATGAGTAATGACATCTAACAAGGACATTTCTTCTGTCCCCAGGAGCCAATAATGTACATTACGGATAAAAGGATTTGAGAAATAAATTTAAAAAAATTATTGAATTGAAAACCATATAGATAATAATGTAATTTATTTTTCGGGTCTCCAGTTGCACGCAAACGTCCTGTGTTAGCGTTAGAAAAGATGTTTGGTACACAAAAACGTCGTTTTCCATTAATGCTAACCCTTGTAGCTTCCGAAAATTCAATATTTTGGGTTTGCGTGAATGGAAAAACACAGAGAATAATATTTTTCAATTTCCATAAATATTCCCTGAAAATCTTATTTATTTTTAAAAAAATGCTGTTTGGTCACAAACTTCCCTGTTTGGTGTTTTTCTGGTCGCTGAGACATTTTCTCTGTTTGATTTAAGAGAACAAACAACAAGCAATGACGCACGTTAGAATTTATAAACTTTTAAAGCAGTTGATTTATTGGCATGGGGTTGAAATTGCACGGAATCGGTGGTTAAGAAGTAAACTGAAAAGGCTGGAAGGCAGTTTGACCGAGTGTAGGCTTTATTATGTAGCTTGTTAATCGATTTTGTAGACGAATTTTCAACGTTTTGAGAAATTGAAAATTTTTCATTATGTACTTCATCCCAAAAGTCTTGAAAATGCGAATCTTCACAGCGAAGTTTATAATTCCAGGTCATAATCAGCTTAACATGGAAATTCCAATTTCGACTTTTTTCCACTCAAATTCTTTTTCACGCCACGGAAAATTTAAAATTTGTCACCATTTGAAGGCGCTAACATGATCTCATCCGATTAAATGTCTTAAATTTGATTCTTAGAAGCTTTTTTTTCTGCTCAGATTAAAAAATGTTTTAAATTTCTTTTTTTTATATTTTCAATTCCAATTGGAAAGTGAGTAAGGAAAATTTAATCGAAGCGAGGGGAAATCTCTGTAATCCTCGATGTTGAATTTCACTTGCACTGAACATGATTTTTCATTCCAGATCCACCCCGCCTTACTTAGAAGCGAAATCAATTGAAGAGTTCATAAAATTTTATGATTACAATGTGCTGTCTTCTTCGGGGAATGCAAAATCACCTTAAGCTATCATTTGTTCGCAGTTAAATGTTTATTCGATTGAAATTGAGAGAACATTTACGTCAATTTCACTCGGTAAAGTGTGTTGTAAGGTGATAGTTTATGAAACTCTTAATGGCAGCGTTCAACATTAACTTCGATGTTTTAAGTGATTTTTGGAGATGATCAGCAATTTTCGGTGCTTTCGGAATGATTGTAATGCGTCAATAAACAATTATTGTTACGGTTCAGGTCAATGTTGTTGAATGTCTTTTACAGCTTTTATTGAACAAAGATGGCTTGAAATTGTGTATTTTTGGAAGGAATTTATTTCTGAATGAAGAAAATGTTTACTTAGCAATATCTTTGAGGAAATTTAAGATGAACTTAGTTAAAAAAACATTGGAAATTGTTATGCAATAATAAATTACATCATTTAACGTTATAAGCAGTGACTTAAAAGAATGTCTTTAAATAGCCCTTGCTAAAGTTTCTCAAAAATAAAAAGTTCGAATAATTGATTGTAACAAATTCAGCCAATAAAAGGATGTTGAGTTATAAAGTTACACAATCTCTATGATCTATAATCTATCAGAACTTGATAAATCTTTGGACAACACCATCAAAAAAGAAAAATAATTCAAATTTTATTAACGATTGTATCAAATGTCACCGAAGTGAAGTCAAGCAAAATGTCACTTCTAATGCCGGTCATTAATCATGTTTGCAATATAAATATTCCATTTGTGATACAAGCATTCAAGTATGAAAATTTATTTCGATGTCTTCGACTTTATTGATGTGAAAAAGTCATAAGCACGGTTCTTATTTTATTTCTCTTCTCGTGTTTTTTCGCTTAATCTTGCTACATAAATCTTAATTAGACGTAAAGTGATTAACTCGATTAGTGCGTCGAGTGACTTTCCTGCCGGCAAACAAGTAAGAAAACTGGGAGAGTCGATTGCGCGATTGACATTTATAATCCCGAAGCCAAGAAGTGTTTACATTTTAATGAAAATTAAACGCTCGCTCGTATCGTTAATGGCAAAATGATGAATTCGTTTTTAATTAAAACGACTTTTATCGTTGATTGCATTTTCGCTTGCTGGCCGTGGCTGTCAAGAGTTCCTTTCCTTTTAATCTCTTTCAGTTGTTTAATGACATTTCAATTTTTTTTGCTGGTCGTTCTCGTTAATTCCCTAAACATTTTAATTATTTTTTTCTTTCTTCTCAAGTGTTTGTTTGATAATGACGCGGTCGGCACGTTTTTTCTCGCGGTAATCTCTTAAAGCATCAAACGCACTGGCAGAAAAAAAACTTATATCAAAGAAGAGATTAAGGCACTTCAGATTTTTTAACGATTCATTTGGGAAATCTGGTTGAACGACAGAAATTTGTCTTCAAGTCCTGTTGCACAATTGAAAATATCTTAGTCAGATCGAATGTGTTTTTCAGAAATTTAAACGGGTTTGTATGGTTTAGCAGTCTTTAGCAGTCTTTATCCCATACAATTTTTTTTTTCAAATACGGTCGTGTTGTCCGCCCCATCGTCAGATCATTTCAGTTTTTTCCACAACAAGCTACTTTTCTCTTGGGCATGGATACAGAAGAATTCATCAGAAAGTGTCAAACGTGTATTCAAGTATCTACACAAGGACAACTTGAACCAATGACCACGAAGAATGACAAAAGACACATGGCAAACTCTCGGCGTCAATTTATTCTCGGCTGATGAGATTAAAGAAAAGATTCTGATTATGGCCTTCTACTAATCGCGCTACTTCGAAGTTGAAATAACAAGAGATCATAAATAAAGAGTTTAAGAACTTTGAGTATAAGAAAGAATAGAATGGCTCAGTAGAGAACCACTCAAAAAGAACTCCTATAGCATAGGCAGTACTTAAGATTGATTAAACCAAATCTCACAAAGTACATGAACGAATACAACTTTTCTTGTGCCACCAAGAGACAACTTTTGTCGGGGTGGAGAAAGCGGTGCAACAATTTCTAGCAATTACTAATAATTACTAGTAATTACTCAGAAATTTCTAATAAGTTGTTAGTGATTACTATTAATTTAAAATTCTAAGTGATTAGTAATTACTAGTATTTTAAAATTCTAAGTGAAGTATCGCTCGCTCTGCTCGCTACCGCGCTCCAAAGAGAAGCGCCCCCGTCGGGTAAATTACTAGTAATTTATTAGTAATTACTAGTAATTGTTAATAATTATTGTACCGCTTACTCCACCATAGCCGAACTTTTTTCTCTTAGTTTTTTGCGTCCACAATCATTTTATTTTAATACTGAAAAACCAGAGATGCATTTTATCGGTGCCTGGAATTCAAAGAAGGGAACGATGGACTGCACTTTCAAATGCAAGCTAGTGCACTGTATCAAAGTGACCGATTACATTATACATTCAGATTAATCTGTGAAGTAAGGTTATCATTGAAAAATTGATGCTTCAGGCACTTAAATGTCATTCAAATCGTGTTTTTAGAATTTTATTTTTTTCCTGATAAACTTTGCAATCTTGTTGACTTTTTGACATGCAGAAACTGAAAACCAAGAACTCGATGCTCTGCGTTCTAAAATTAAACAACTAGAAGTAGTGGGGATTTACTGATAGTGGTCATGGCAGGACGATTCAATGACTAAGAAATTCTAAAACTTCAAAAAGGACGAACCAAGGCGGTAATTAAATAGCGGCTCTTTAAAAGTATAAAAACAACAAGTAAGGACAAAAATTAAATAGTGTCCACACTGATTCTCTAGTCCTCTCTTCTCCCATCCCCTTTTGTTAACAGGGGTTAACAGAATTGTTTTGAAACATTAAAAGCAAGCTTTTGGAATGAACCATGAAGTTCATCATCAAATGATTAAAAAAAGTTGTTTCTTGGAAACTTCATTTCAAGTTTTTCATTTGGTTGTTACAAAGAAACCACTTTCTCACAATCATGAAAGACATTAAACTCATCTTCCACGCTACTCAGAAAGCATTGTTTGCTTCAGCATGTAAATTGGAAGCCACAAAATTTCACCCTTCTTGAAACAAGTTTGTTTTTGCTGTGGAAACTCGCATTTGGAAAATTGAACCACGTTAGTCACTTCATAATTCTTCAATCACGCCAGATTTGCATACAAAGCATCAAAAAGGCATTTTCTGGATGACGAAAGGACTTTTGTGCCACTATCAACGCGATATGTCACTGATTCTTTCTCCATTACTTAAAAAAAGAGTTCAAGACGATATTTGATTCATGATTTTTTAAAGTCTGATTAATGATGTTCGGGAACAGCTTTTAACACTCTCTGCCACACGGAAAAGAATTTTGCAGACTCAAGGATTCACGTCTAATGCAAATGTCTTTATAAATCAGCGCAATTTTTTATCGGGGACGTTAAAGATGTTCATCCAGCGCTAAGCGTGTAGGGAATCGTCGAAAATCCGTTCCCTTTAATGGATAAGTTCATTTTTCATTCTCTGAATGCGAGTCACATGTACCTGATCGTTGATTGAATTTTCCGTCAAACGCACATCGTTAAATCATTGATCCATCTGTGAATACGACTTTAAGACTTTTGTTCCCTTTCACATTGGAATTTTAAGTTTCTGCACACAAAAGACTGTCAACGACAAGGCGACACATTCGTTTGTTTAGATTTGAATTCGGAGTTGTTAACATTTCTTTTGTCACATTTCGCGTGTGTGAGATTTGCAACTTTTAAATTGAAAAGTTTCTTCCCCTTTCAGGGGAGTAATGTGAGACATTACAAAGTTCAACAGGCGATTAAAGCAGACTTTTAAATATTCTGACGATTTCTCAATCCATTACAAATTTCTGTTAATTTATCCTAAAGAAGCGCAAAACCTTTGCAAGATCTCCAAATTATCAGCATCAAAAATCCAAAACTTCGGCATTCGATTTCTTCACAAATCCATTCGATCAAAACGAATAATTTCCAGTTCCGATGTTGTCTAATTTGTGGCCCCATTACATCACTCAAAACAGCCCGTCTTTGTTCTTTTGGCGCGCATTCTCGGCATCAACAAAAGAACATAAAACCTTGTAAAGAAAATTTCATATTTCTTTTCATCGTCGAGTTGAATTGTGATTCAAACTTCTGTGAAGCAATAAAGACGGGAATTTTTATGATTGCCCTTTGCTAGTGCGCGCTTCCATTCAGATTCAAATTAGAATTACGGGGATTATTAAAAGATGAAGAAAATGTGTGTGCGATAAAAAATCATCTTCGTTACCCTCGAGAATTCATTTTTTGTTCTCGCAATTGTGCTGTCGGAAGGTACCCGACACGTAATCGCAGGCATATTGTTCCAATTGCAAGACTTATCTTCACCGAAAATTTCTTTTTCGTGATTTTCAAGTGAAATTAATTACGTCTTTTCATTCCATTCCATTTCATAATTCCTTACGCGCTTTCCAAGGCGCAGCGGGTGATTCAGGAAGCAATAAATTCTTTATTCACTCAGATAGAAATTCGAAATGAATTTTTAAAAGTTGTTTAATTTCAGTCATGCACAGTGAAAGAGGCTGTGCTAGCGTGGTGACTGGCGGGCGATAATTTACTAATGTGTGATTATGATTTCGTCGTTTTGATTCATCACGGAATGATTTGAAAGAAATTCATTAAAGTTTTGCATGTTTAATCACGCTTCAGTTGACAACAAAATTAGGTCATCGATCTTGTGCATGTTTCGAGCCATCATTGTGATGATTTTGAAAGATTTAATAGTAAAAGTTGTGGAAATTTGAGCGTCAAGTTGTTAGAGATAAAAACTGTTTGTGATCATAACCTCAAAGCCTAGAAGATTTGATTTTGATTGACAGGTTATAGAGTCTGAAGAGTCTTTTCTGCAGTAGATTTTAGATTTCATCATTAGAGGGAGTAGAACAGGTAGGTATGCCAGTGATGACCCTTTGTACCTTCTTCACAATGAAGACCCCTTCAGTGCTTTAAAATGCGTCTGCATTTGTGTAGTCCGAATAGTATCTACAAGCGAGACGATATGTATATGCCGTCAAAGCACTTGCAAGCGTAATGTGCATCTTCGAGAACACAACCGCGAGAACCTCATTTTTTTCTGCAGTAAAAAACTGAACAAATTTTCACTTGATCAACTTTTAAATCGCAAAAATAGCAACGTCTTTGCTTCGTGCTTTTGTTTCTTGTAGTCCATAAACATTTACGTTCAATTAATAACTCGTTAATCACACAAATTTGTCTTCTTTTCTTATAAAAATATCAAGTTTTTGCCTACTTCGTCATGGGAGAACCTTTTCAATCTGCCTTTCATCACTGCCAACACGTATGACTAATAGCGATCTAATGTTCAAGGTAGTTGTCGACTAAAAACTTTTTTGTTCCCTTTCTCTCGTCACTTCCTTGCCTTCAGATCATACAAGATTTATTAACCTTATATGCCCCTGCATTTATTTCGTCATACATTTGTGATTAGGTTCCATCTCGCCTGTTAATGGCCATTCGTTAACTTTCCTTTTCATCCTTTTCATGTCAAAACAGAACTGGTCGTCGCACTAGTGTAAAATGAGCTGGGAAGTCTTTTATTATCTTCCGATCTCCAGGGGTCATTAAAAATGCTCACCCTAACTCGTCCACTGCCTTTCGTGCACTCCAAACTAAACTAGAACCGTTTAAGTGAAGTAAAACGGTAATTATCGTGTTAATTGATTATGGAATGAGTGGATGGCTGGAAATGAAAGGTATGTGCTGTCGTAAAATGTGATTTTATTGATGTTTGTCACATGAGTCCGCTTTGCTTCTCCTTAGTTTTGATGTGGAAACAGCGAGTCGAGTCATTTAACATTTTTCCGTTTTGTTTCATCCACTTTATGTCATTATTTCGTTTAATGGTATTGAGAGAACTTTATTGCCTCAAACTTTCGGAGTTTCTTTCATGTTCAATGTTCCATTACGAGAGATGAAATCGATCAGCCGAAAGTTACGTTCGATAATTGTGTGACAATGCCGGCAATAAAATGCATTAGAAAGCCATAAAATTACATTAAAAATTGAGAAAACATTAAAAGTTTGAATTATTAGAAGTTCAGGACTCAATCAACATATAAATTATCGGCGAAATCTCGACACTTGATAACGTGCCTATCATGCATGGCTTTCAAACGACACGAGAAGACACTGCATGCGATGTATTTATGATAATTTAATGTCGATCTCAATATTTTATTTTTAATGGTGGGGTTGTTTTTATGTCTTTTTCTCCCACCACAATTCGCAATTCGCTAGCTACAGTTTGCGACTCAACATGTAATAATAATGTATCATCTAAGAAGATGTAAATTATTGGACGCTCTCGATGCAAAACATTAGATTTAGTTTAAGATTTTTCTTTTTCTTTCTATTTTTTCATCTCCCATGAAGACCGTTAGCAACGCATAAAACAGATATTTATGAACAAAAAGTAAATAAATAACAAGATATCTCGAGATAAATAGACTCTTTGCAGTCGAGTTTGTGGAGAAGTTGCTGGAAGAGTTCAAGAAGATTATAAAAAAAA
>JPYR01000216.1:30185-46066 GCA_000775305.1 Belgica antarctica
TAAAAACGTGCACATTTTGATTAAAATTACGCATGTAAGAAAAAAGTCTCTCAGAGCGTGAACAATTTAATTAACGATTTCGCGAAATTAAACCTCATTGGCTGTAACTAACGACAAAACCCACAGCGAAAAAATCAAAACAAAATTTCCAACACTTCTTTCGTCACTCACTCAATCAAAAGGTGAAGAAACTTCCGCCAAACTTTCCACTCAATTTTGTCTTCAAAAACTGAACTCTCGAGTTCACAAGGGTCCACTCAAGGCACAAACAATAAGAAATATTCCCTCGAATAATGATGTAATGTGCTATCGTAATGGACTGTGCTGATGAAAATCTCAAGTGCTTCGAACGAGAAAGAAATAAGAAGTGGTTCCTTTAACAGCAGCAACGACGACGACCATTTCAAGTGGATTCTTACAAGATTTTTCGTCTTTAAATCGCACATTTGTACAAGCGAAATTCATTTCAAGTGATTAGATTAATGGCCATAAAAGGATTCACAAAATGATCCACTCGAAATAGGAGTTCAACATGTGAGAAACTTTTATCATCCGAATCTGTTTCCCTCCAAAATGAACTCGACAACCGCTTCAGTAAATGCAACAAGGGGACAGAAATTGTGAAAAGGCACCCTGACAGCATTTAACCCAGATTTAAGTCACACACATTGCCATCGAGTATGTTTTTGTTACAATTCTGCATTGTTTCTCTACCAACTCGAGCGTCCACAGCGGGAACTTTTTCCCAAACCCGGCAAACGCGCGCAAAAATCGCAATAAATCAAACGAAATTATACATGTGGACCTTCTTGGTGGAAGTGAGAGGGGAGATAGATTAAGTGACTAGCAGGGAAAGTCGAATCATTGATTCGGGAACAACTCATTGAAAAAGATTAGACTTTGAGGTTATGTTGAAGAATATGTTCTTGATTTTATGTAAGTTGCAAAAATTTCAGCAAATATTTCACTAGAATCAATTTTTACTGACTTTTAACTGTTGTAACCTTAACAGTTGATATTTATTTCATTCGTTTTTCATAGAACAACGCAACAAACTTACGTGTAAAATTGATATTAGTGGAATACCAATAGTTTAAAGGTCATTTGCAGGCACTGAAAAATAAATTGGACTTCAAGCGGGCTTCAATTATAAATTTTCGAAGCTTGAACATTATCGTTGTAATTATTGCATTTTAAAACCGTCTTGTGACAATAATTAACATTCTGAAAGTTTCAACATAAGCATTCCAATATTCAAAACATCTGTGTTAGACTTCTAGGTTTCAATATTAAAATTTTGATTTGTTTTACACTTACAAATATCTACGTTAATTTTTCATCGAACTGAAAATAAATTCACCTTCCGGCAATTAAAATATTTTTTACAATTTTGACCTTAAGTTGGTTTGAGTTCATTCACTGCAAAAGATTACAAGACTGTGTATGTAAAAAGTTGCAAGTGTAATTTGTCGTTGGATTTTTATTAACGAAATTACACTTGCTTTGCCAAATCCTTCGATCGAAGCTGTTCAACTGCCACGATCACTTTTGAATCCAAACTCCCAATGAATTTCGTTAATGTAAGTTTTATTAATTGATATAATGACGATTTTAATAAAAGATTTAGCTCGAGACTTTTGTCTACTACAAATACGGGACAATATACCGAGAAATGAAGCACATTAGGTAATTTGAAGTGTGTTCAATGATGCGCCTTGGATTTGGACAAATTTTTTTTTTAGAATGCAAAAAACTGACCGATGTTCAATTTTCGGATAATTTTTTCTGTCAACTCAATGGACAAGAATTCATTTGGGGGTTATTTTAAAGTGAGGTCAAAATAATTATATTGTTGCACTTTAATAAATTGTTATTACTTTTTCAATTTAATTACACATTGAACAATTTTTAAATCAATGACTTTTTTAGTTTCACCAAAATTTTTATTCTTGCCTACTTGTTCATAGTATTCCTTGAGTTAACTTTTGCATCTCCTTGTTCCAGATCCACAAAAACTCACGCTGAGATTGCCTACAACAATGTATTGAAAGGAAATTCACTGAAATATGCGTTCCAATTCGATTTGAGTCGCTTTATTAGCGACCATTCTCATGGCCTAACCATGGCAGCCTTTAATTAGATTCCTATTGTTGACCCAGTTCACATTACAATCTTCCCAGTGCGTTAGTCCCTTTAACTAACATCGGGTCATAAAAAAACAAGATCAGCGCCACAAGTAAAAACAAGTTTTATTAGTTTTCGTTTTGTGATTTTCAATGCCTGGCTGAATAGCTTTCAAAAACAAGCAGCCGAGATGTTCGTCGTACAAAAAATGTCCCGCGGAGTTTTTGTGCCGTCTTTGAAATTGTCTTTTGGGCCGTGAAAGAAATGCGTACAAAAGGACAAAAGGACGAATGACATAATAATGAGTTAAATGGGTAGAAGGGAGTGCCAGCCATTCGAGATCAGTTCTAAACCCTTCTTAGCGCTGGTTCCACAACAAATCCGCTACGGATTTAAATCATGTGTGAATGGCGTGAAACCTTTCGCTTCGAATAAGCGGAGAAAAATTCCAAGCAAAAATAATTCTCGAGAAAATAGTGAACGTACACATGTTCACGTGACGTTTTTTGCGGGTTTTTGTCAAACACATCTAGAAAAACATAAATCACAACAATGGAGTCAGGAGCGCGTAACAAAATACGCGCGATTTATTGTTAGTGAGCGTAATAAATTCTTCCAAACTCTTTCTTTGTGAATCAATCTAGCACAACAACAACAAAAAACTAAAACTTTTCCCAAAGGAAGAAGAAGGAAAAATATGCAAATAGAGTTTTTGTGCGCGATACCTGAAGGAAAGAGTTGGCCAGGGGGAAAAACGACGAAATCTTTAGAATTATTCTCATCGCCTGGTACTGACACTGGATAAATACAGGTTATAAACGCGAGGCAAAAATTATATGTTAATGGTGCAGCGCAATGGAAAGGGGTTGAGTGGATTTTGGCAGGGAATTCTTTGTTAAGGAAGTGATGTGTTGAAGGCATGTAATTTAAAAGATTGCGTTTATGGTTTTAACAGTGGAAACTGTTTAAATGATTTTTGGTAGGTGTCGCCACTTGTAGAAAAATAATTTCAAGAATCCCTTGAAATGGTTTTAAAATACCTTGAAAACTTTAATGACAAACTTCGTTGCAATTTTCAACCTTTGCCAAGCTTTATAACATCAAATCTTGCCATCTACACTAGCAGAAGTCCCTGATTCTTGAGAACACGATAGAAGTGAACATAATAACAAGTCTTCGAGCGAAAGCAATAATAGAAATCTCAAAGACAATAGCCGTCGAGCGGAGAAAACTAAAAGAAGAATAACAATGTCAATACACATAAATTCATTCATACACGGCGTGGCTAAGCAAAATAAAGCATTCGCTTTACCCCCTCGACGAATAAATATGATTTCAATCTCGATCCAACCTCCGTCCCCTAGTGTGTGTGTCTTGTGAATGAAATCACCGAAAGATTTATTCCTTTGAAGGAAGAAATTCTCTGCTATTGTTTAGATTATCGAAAGCGCCAACATCGAAAGCGACGGAAGGGAAGGGAAAATCTTACCCGCGGTGTGTGCTACAGAAAGGAAGTGCAAACAAACCAGATTTATTGTTTGTTTCTACGGTTTCACGTTAATTGAGATTTTTTCTTTCTCGACACACAAAAGCCGGAGAGTGTCTGTAACTTTATTGTCTCGTTCATAAGAACATATTTCCATCTCTCGAGATGCACAGCAATAAATTTACATTTCAACAGTGAAGGAAGCAACCGGAGAAGGCAAAAAATTAATTAAAGATTCGTTCACGAGAAGTTTATCGTCTCTTCATCGTCGCCGTCGCTAATGTTCTTCTCGATCCAGTCCAAGTAGTTGGTGACATTGGTATATACCGCTGGGAAGCCTTCGATGCCGCACGTCTTTTGTCCAAAGCTGACGACGCCTGTTAGCACCCACTGGAGCTTTTTATCGTCGTAGAACATTAATGGCGAACCGGAATCACCTTGTGGTGGGGGAGCAAATCGAAGTTGACACGATTGCGACACAGTTTCGCTTGCGACTTACCCGAACACGAGTCCTTGGCCTTCTGACCACCCGCGCAAATCTGACTGGGACTCAGCTTGATGTTTCCCTCGGCATACTTTCTGGTACAGTTGTTTTTATCAACATAGGGCAGGCTGACCTTCAGTTTAATTGGACTTTGCACAATTCTGCCGTTGTATTTCGATTTGACTGCAAAATTCGATGATTCATTCTCTGATCGAACAAGGATTATCGAATGACTTACACAAATCTGTCTTTCCCCATCCGACGACCATGTGTGCCAGTCCAGGAGTTAATCCCTTTTTGAATTCTTTTGTGGGCAAACAAATGGGCTGCACAAAATCGGAAAACTTCACGGTCGTGTTGAGTTTGAGAATGGCCAGGTCATGATGCTTGGACGGATTGTTCGGGTTGTACAACGGGTGCGCCGTCACCTTCTCAATGGCATAGTCAACCGGTGGATCCATGCAGTCAAGTTGACCGTTCAAATCTTGAATGCAGTCCGTTTCGTTTGTCAAGTCGTATTCACCAAGTCGTACGTATTTCAGAGTTACCGCCCGCTCGAGAGCTTCACCTTTGACGCAGTGACCTGGAAAAGCAAGAAACGTGAAAGCGCAGAAGAATGAAATGTCACGAAAATTCTACCAGCTGTCAACACGTAACGTGTGTTCAGCAGAACACCACCGCATGCGTTTGTCGTCACATTAGTCGACTCTGAAATGTAAGCAATCAGTCAACACGATGCAAAAAATGACTACGAACTCTCACTCGACTCGTAAAGCAGCATTGCGGCCCATGGAAACTCGTCAATTTCGCAAATTTCTCCGCCAACGATTCTCTGCATGAACGCTTGCCACCCACACTTCTGCTTCTTGGGCAAATTCGACGTCTCCGAGAAGCGGTTATCAACATTTGCATTAGCGTCGACTGCCGGTTCTCTCACTTTTGTGTTTTCTGGGTCAACGAGGAGATCAGGTTTCCTAAGCCGCGGACAAATTAAATCACTGATAATGTTCTGCAATACTTGAAGCTTGAGTCAAGATTGTGCTTAACTTTGGTTAGAATAATGTTGTAAAAACTCAAGGAATATTTTTTAAAGACTTTGTTGTCCAGTAAATATTTTTTTTTCATTTAATGCAAACCCAATTTCTTGTTTCAACTTTAACAACAAAAAACATTCTTGTTTTCAACAACTTCTGCTCAACCAAATCGTCGTAAACACTTTTCATCCTTGGTCGTAAATCTTACGAATTAAAGAAGCCTCCAAGGTCAAACTTTTTAGCATACATACTTGTAGAGCTGGCCCGCAACAGGGCAACAAACTAATGAAGTCCACGTTTCGTAATCAAATCCGCAGTCAAGGTTAATTATAAAACTCAATCTTTCGGTCGTCAGTTCAGTAACATTGAACAGGTGCTCATATTCTAAGCAGTTCTTACGCTTTCTGCAAATTCCTTTTGTTTTTGACTGGTTTGGAATGTCGCACACTGAGTCGATGCTGTTGTTGACCGGATCATCTTGAGATTGGCACAAATTTAGCACGAAAACGATCAAAATCAATATTAAAGTCACTTTGGTGGGGACTTTCATATTTGCTGTTCTACTTTGAAGAAAGCGAATCTAATTTTTAAAACCGAACCGTTCGAGACATAAGCAGAGACTGATAATGCAAAGAAGTCTCTCAAAAGATTTTAATTTTCTTCTCTTGTTTCTTCACCGCTTTAAGAGATTTTAAACAAAAATAAAAAGAGAAATTTCTCGCTTTAATGAATTCTTGTTTAACTAACCAGCTTAAAATTATCAATGATCTAGCTAATTAGCACCTAAGGTTTGATGTGTTTGTCTATCCACTCGGTATACGACGAAACTTTCGTGTAAATGGCAGGCCAGTCTTGAAGACCGCAAAGGTAGCCAAACGACACAACACCTTCCACGATCCAGTTGTCTTTGAAGCGCATTAGCGGACCGCCAGAGTCTAGAAAATATGCTAATGTCAGTTTCGACTTAAAATGAAAGGAATTTTGGCCACAGTACACTTGAAGGGTGACTATAATTGAATTTTAAATTAAAAGTGGTAATTTCCTTTGCATAAATAGCTGAATGACGATATAACCACAAATGTTGTCAACCCAAGTATCTAATAAACTCGCCCGGATGTTAAACTTCAGCCAGTTTTCTTACCTCCATCACAAGCATCCTTAGTGAATTCTCCACCCGCACAAAGCTGATTACTCGTCACTTGAACGTTTTTGGTTGCAAACTTTTCACTGCATTTTCCGTGGTCGTAGATTGGCAGTCGAAGCTTCTGCTTAATTGGACTCATCTTTGAGTACAAAGTGCGGCCAAAGCCAACGACATAAGCCGAGTCACCGGATTTCATGTCGGGGAACGAAGGACTGGGAAGACAGACAGGTCGGACGAGACCTGGAAGAAAAATCTATGAGAACAGTTTTTGGACACATTGAACTCCACTTACTCGTGTACTGCACGCTTCGCTTTAGTCTCACCAACCCAATGTCATGCTGTCGATTGCTAGACCTGTGGCTAAAACTTTGGTGCGGAATAATTTCTTCAATTTCGTTGACACGCATTGGGTTGCCGATGTTGCAATGTCTCCCAAAGCAGTTTCGGTTCAGGTTGAGGTCGTGATCGCCCAAGCGCACGTTTTCACTGCAATGAATCGCTTGAAGCGGTGCTTTCGTAATGTTTGTGAAACTTACAGTGATCCGACACGCTGAATGATGTCACCGACAAGGCAGTGGCTGGCTGTCAGCACGTATCGGTGGTTGATTAAACTTCCAGCGCAGTTTATCGACAATTCTCCGCTAGCTGGAAATTAAATTTGAGTTTCAACACCAAGATCTCTTTGAAATTTCACCTTTTCGGTATTCCAGCAACGCCAACCACGGAAATTCTTCACGTTCGGTGTTCTGAAATAAATCAGAGACAAAAACTTTCACATTCCATTTAGCTCAACGATGTGCACACATTTTCCAACACATTTTGGCATGCCACCTAACACAGCAGTTCAACTCACTTGTCCGGAGTAAATTCGATTCTCGATTTTCTCTCGCCCGCACTCGTTCGTTTTGGGCAGCAGACTGTTGGAACTTTTGTAAATGATTGAGTCATCCTTATTGCCACTCCACGTGTCTATTGCTGACGGTGCGTCCAGGGACTTATCATGGATGCCGAAGCCCGCATTGGGCGATTGTCGCAAAACCAACGAGTCATCGTTTCTCGCGCAGCAAACATGTGGTGTGTTCTTACTTATGCGTCCAGTATCACATTGGGAGAGTTTCAGAAACGTTATTGATTGTTGACTAAGCGATTTGGACGACAGGATGTTTAGGAGATAATCGCAATCATAAATAGACACACACCGGCCATGTAGTCGTCCGGGCGTTCGACAGAAACCTAAAGAGATTCCAAAAACTTGAGAAAATTAACTTTGTCACTTTCTGGCTGCACGTACTTTGAGGTGTAACTGTCCGAAGTGAAGTCACCATAAACAGAAGCAGCAAATTTGATCTCAACAACATTTTTTTTTTCACTTTCCAACTTGTTCAACTCTCAAAAGTCTCTTTTGAACTGTTTCTACAGATTTTCTTCTTTTTGTATGTTTCACAACACTAAACTCAGGAAAGGTTCTCGGTATTTTTAAACCACCGAAACTACTGCTTGTACAACCTGGAACGAATCATCGGAACAACAAAAAAACCAAAGTGAGTCAAAGACCGGAAGGTGAGTTACAAGCCAATTAGAAACTGACGTCTTAAGTGAAAAACAGGTTTGTGCAAAAAAGTAGAAGAGCCATAAATTGGATTATAAAAACAGTAGTGACCTTGCCAAAATGAAATGAAGACACGTTTAGGGTAACCACAAAAAGTAGCTCAGTTTAAATAACTTTTTTCACGTTTTTTTTGTTGTGTAAATCTGCGTAAGCTTAATGAAAATTTAGAGATTCTTAAAAAAATCACGAAAATTGCCACTGGTCACCCTAAATCACTCGTCACCCTTCCAATTGCCAAGTGATTAATGACAAATTTCTAAAAGGTTCACACCAGTGACATCTCGTGACACAACACAAGATTCGGCAAATGCAGCAGGCATGATTAATTGGTCGAATCAGCTGACTCCAATCTGCACGCGCGTGTGCCAAATGAAGCGAGTTTTGGTTGCCACAAAAAATGATTCTAAGGCAAGAAAGAAGTTCTTTCAAACAACCGACCAGGACAGGAAATAAATGATTAATAAACTATGATAAATTCGCGCAAGTGGACAAAGATTAATCGTAAAGTTCTAAAAAATCGGAGTTTATTGGTAGTCATGAGTCCGCTTCACGGGCTGTTAGATAAGCAGACACGTTTTTCTGCATGAGAGTGGGTTGGTAACTACATTCTGAGATCAATTTTTTTTGTGTCAAATCTTAAGGAACGAATCTTCAAATGACACTTAGTAGTAAAGCCACTTTAACAAGGTGAAAAACTAAAAAAATCAGCGGATGTGGGTAAATGAACTGTTTTTTGGGACTTGTTGTTGCTTTCTACCGTGTCAACCGCCATTAAAAACATCGAAATAGATTTCTACTTTATTTAATTGTAAACAAAGTTTCTTAATTCAAAAACTTATGCAGCTGAATCTGACTGGTTTATTTTAAAAGACTAGTTTGAGTCCAAGATTATATTATACAATCAAGTTCTTAGTTTGCCCAACCCTGCAAAAATCTCAAGTTCAATAAATTTATTAGCACGTGGGGCCGTACCATGTTGTAGAGATTCTCATTGACTCGACTTGAATGTATTCCCAATTAATTAGAACAAACTGAAGAAATCCCAGGTCGAGTATCTCACAGACACTCACGGATAGAATCGATTAAAGTCCGATTCGTTTCGGTGGAGTTTTCCAAAAATTGAACGGAAAAATCAGTGAATTATTTCCTATAATTGTTTCTTTAATAATTATCACCACTAATGAATTGTTTTATAATTCACCTTAGAACGTTTCTAAGCAGCAAATTGGCGCGACAAAATCAGATTGACTCTAAGAACCGTTGATGATCTAAGCTCAAACTTTAATTATATTCACCAGTCTCAACAACTGTTTGCTTTTTTTGCTGCTTTATTAGACTTTTATTACACTACCGAAGTCTGTTGTGTCTTGATCGATCGAAAGCATTATTGAAACTGGAGTCAAACATTGGAAACAAAATTTACGTTAGAGAATATTTTCAGACTCATTAACTCGCTTCGGACAGTGAAATCTTGATAAGTTTGACTAGTTTTTAAGCTTCAATCGGTATTGAACGCAACTTGAGTTAAAACAGCCACTGTAAGCGGCCAGCGATCTTCGCAAATTAATCTTTTGCTTAAATTTGATGATGAAATGGCTAAACGGGCTGTTGATCAGCGGAAAATTGAGTTTGTTCAGAGATTTGTTTACAAACACAATATGAACCCCCGAAAGATGTTCAATCAATTGAAAAGCACCAAAAATTGAGCAATTAACAAACATTTGTAACAAAGCTGGGATAAAAAAGAAACAATTTAAATTCTGATCGCACAGTTGGAGAAGGTTCCGGGGTTTAATTAGTATTTTCATTAACATAAATCAACTTATGATTTATCATCGTGGGACTTGGTGGATGAAAATGGGACGTCGTCAGACGTAAGAAGCAGAAAAAAGCAAAAAATTAACCCTTTTCGAAAAAAAAATGTTTGTGAACATGATAAACCCTTCTTCGATCGCATCTCCGCCTATTTTCCCTCAACATTTTTTTCTTCAATGAAGATGAATGGGACAAATCTGCGTTTTTTAATTAGAGAAGAATAAAAATGCGCGGTGCTGGGACATTAAATCAAAAAAAAATAAAAAAGTGAATTTAAAATTTCTCGAAGGAATCGAGAAACAATTTAAAGGAATTTGTTTTGGTGGGGATTCCACAAAATCACGATGACAAAGTGTTGCTGAGAAATTAAAAAAATGTTTGTTGAGGAGAAAAACTTGTGATGAGTCAAAAGTCTTTAGCGATGTAAACACCATACAAAGCTTGTTTTCTGGAAAAATGCGGCCAAAAGCAGATTTTTCAAGATTGAAGTTAAGCTTTAATGTTTCCTGTTGAAAACAAAGATGTTAACTCAAAAACTTAAAAAAAAAATTATATTTTAAATTCCAGAAAGAATTTAAGAACTTTACAAGCGTGTATTTCAACATTACAGGTATTCGGAGTCCTAGAATCAGGATTTAATGAACGTTTGAGTTACAAAATATCGCATCGCAACAGCCGCAACTTCAAACAACTCCATTCAGCCACGGTGAAATTATCAAACTTAAACTCTACACTCGAACAGCACAAAAATAGGTTTTATTTCCACATTTTCTAGAAATCGCTCAAGTCTTTCTAATTTTTCACGCAGAATTTCTTATGAAATATTTCAGAAAAGCAAATTCTTTACGCTTCGATTTTTCAAGGAAAAATTGCGTTTGCAAAAATAAATTTAGCACGATGGTCACATAAATCCAGGCGCGGCTTAATTGGCGAATTTGAAACAACGAAAAGAAGTTTGGAGTTTGCACGGCTTTGTAGGTTGTGAATTAATATTCAATTCACAACATGACATAAAAACGGAAAATTAATTAAATATGGTTTTAAAAGTCAGCATTTTTCTTCTTTTTCATCTCTTTTGAAAGATGCAAATTCCGTTTAATTGATTTTGCCTTAAAAAAGATTAAATTTAATTGCTGAAAGGGTTGGCCGAAGATGTTTTGTAAGGGATACAGAACTGAAATTGAATTTGTGATGCTGATGGGTAGCTTCTTTGAAACGGGATTACGCGACGTCAAAGCAGCAGAATAAGCGATTAGTTCATTGACAAATTTCCGAATAACAAATCGGAATTAGGAAACGCACGAGACGCGCTCAAAAAATAAATGTTTTATGATTTATTGTCGCCGAAAATTAATTTCTCTGCTTTTCTGCACAAGGAAACGGCGAAAGTTCCGAAGAAAGAACGAACAGAAATGAAAGTTAATGTACTGAAAATTTGTTTCAAGTTGCTTCATTGTAAGATTTATTCCACGCTGTGCTGTTTATATCTTTCGGGGTGTTTGGGTGGTCACGTGTTGATGTCAAGCTTGTCCGACAGATTTTAGAAACGGTTGCAACTAAAATTTAATTTTTAAAGACATTTGAATCTTTTTCTATTCTGAAAATCTTTTGAAAATCTTATTCAAATGCAATCTTCGATAAATTGAACAAACCACCCAAATGCCACTTAATTTTCAGGTCCAGATGAAATATTCATTTCATTTAGTCGCCTAGTCAAAGAAGAGAAAAAGTTAAGTGAAAATTTTGTCACAGGATATAAATAAAGTTATCATGTCCAGAGCGGAAATTTCCATCATCCATCATTGTTTCGGGTTTTTTGCTTCTTTGTTGGCTGTCAGAGTTTGTGTCCTGTGTTTAACCACAAGGAGTGGAAACATCTTTTGGGGGAGGTTTTATTCTGTTGTTCTGGCGCTAGATTGTTGATAGATATTTCATGCCAGAGTCAAAAGTCAGTTGAACGATGAATTCTGATGTTATGACTTTGTCCTATTAATCACAAGAATCGTGAAATGAATGCGAGGCTCGGGAACTGTTGGACTGAAAACTGCAATGTTTAAAAAGTTTTCGTGCTATTAAATTGTTTGTGCAAATAAAAACGAAACTTCTGCGAATGCACGCTTCAGAACTTTTTCATGTTCGAGTTCTTATTTTTATTGTTTTCTCTTTTGCAAGAGATTCTCGAGTGCTAGACTTAAAATAATGAACTTCAAGTTCAGTTAAAGTTTGTTTCCATCTTTTCAAATTTCAGAAACCGTTATTATGTTGCTTTTTTTATTGATTATATTCAAAGCCCGCGGTCATTTAAGGCTATCTTAAGATAAACCAACAAAATTCTTAGTTCATACTTCATTTTCAAATGAAAGAACATCAGTCTTAGAAAATTATTTACTGCAAAATCTTATAAATGTTTGTCATAAATCTTCTCATTTAGCGTCTAGACCTAACATTGTTCCTGATGTTTCCCATTAAAAAGGTCACATTGCCAAAACTTCCTGGGCAAAACATACATAAGCAAATAAAATACATGATATAACTTCGTAGATTATTAATTAAAACCAGCTGCATAACAATGTGTATTCATTCTAGCAGCGATTATATAACGATGTGAAAAACATGCGAAAGAAGAATCGTTAAGAATAAAAAACATCAAAAACTTATTTTAGCTTCATTATTAATTGCGAGGCAAAAATGTATCAAATGATGAATCTAAATGGCCCAAATACGATCAAACAAGCACAAAACTCGATCTCGAAAAGCTATTTTCGTGTATTTCTGGATTCTTTCAAACGAAATGGAAGGCAAGGCGATGGAAAAAGAACTTTCAATGTGACATTCGCAAAGCCATATAAAGAAAGTGAACGAAGAACAATTCCAGGAATGAAAAGTGAATTTTAAAGCAGAACACGAGAATTGTCTGACATTTGAACGACATTCGCCCGATTCGGTTCTGATGCTGTATTCGCTTGCCAAAATAAAAATTGCAAGTGAATCTGTGTGTATAAATTTTTATTCTGCCACATTATGTGAAGACAGACACGATGAAGACGAAGCAGAGAAGAATTATCGGACAAGCTTTTATATAATTCAGTGGGGCAATGGAAAAATCGCTGAGTGAATTAATGAAGAATCTTCGTCGAGCTTAATTAAAAAAGGTTTACCCTCACGAATAGACTTCAAGAAAATCATGAAATTCATTCCGTAGCGTGATTCTACCTGAATGTGCCCATGCCTTAAGCCACAATAAAAATCATTTTTCGACTTGAAAGCAAAAAGTTTTTGGCAAGCAAAGAAAATTTCGCTAAATGCCTTCTCTGGTTAGAATAATAATAAATCCACCAAGAACTCCACACTCTCCCAAACAAGACGAAGCAATAGCTGAAAACACAGAATTGGAAGCGAAAAGAGTTCTTTTTATAGCAATTTTTTGTGTGCTTTTTGATTCTCTTTCATGCCTTCTTCTGCTGAATATTTGACCTACAACCGACATTCAAGAACAAAAAGACAGCATGTAGATTATATAATATACGCCACAATGTGCGTCTGTGTGGTTAAATGTAGTTTTTTAATTTTATTTTTGCTTCATACATATTTACTTCGCTTTTCATTATTCATTTTTTGCTGTTTGGCGTTAGTGAAGAATACGCGTTTGATGTATTTTTATTGCTTTTTGGCTTCTTTTTCGGAGTGAGTTTTCATGTTATGCAGTTTTCTGAGTTCTCTTGCAAATGAATTATGTAAGCAGGCATGCATGGGGAAGACACAAGAACAGAGAAATAATTGCAGGTGACATGATTGTAACGTTTCGATTTCGTTTAAGACGGAAAGTTGGTCAATTTTGACCGAGAAAATTTGGTTTGCAAAAATAAGTTAAGCGCAAATTATATTTGTTGACGTGAAAGAAGGCTTGAACAACAATATATTGCGATTCAACTA
Source organism: Belgica antarctica (assembly GCA_000775305.1). Lineage (NCBI taxonomy): Eukaryota > Metazoa > Arthropoda > Insecta > Diptera > Chironomidae > Belgica > Belgica antarctica. Next base: position 43,815 of record JPYR01000216.1, read on the forward strand.
AAAGTTAATCTGTAAACAATGCGTGTGAATTGAACACGCTTCAGGCAAATTATCTCAAATTTCATAAGGTTTTAAAAGTAATTTGCCTTAAAAATACTGCATTCTTCTTCAAATATCATCAAATATTTATTTGGTCTGTATTTTACATTAACAGTTCATCTCTTTTTATACACATTTTATGTCATCGTTAAGAATTTACTTCGAATTAAAGGAAGGAAGGTGTTGAGTAAGTGTTTCTCAACACTATCGACTTTCACATTTGACTTTCACGCATGACTTCCTTCCAGGAAGAATCCCGAAGCCCACATTACCAGCGTACCTTCATTCGTCCTTCAACACTTTTCTACGTCCGCTGTTTCAAAGACAATTTGATAACTTAATTAATTAGCATAATGTTGACCCAATTCACCGAAAATGTGTTTAATGGGGTGTTTATGCAAATGCTACGCTGAACATTTCGAAGGAAACGCCACAACAAACGATGTTATATAACCAAAAAAAACTGCGTTCTTGGATATTTGAATTTCAATTTTAGAATGCGGGCTGCTTAATTTTTTTCTCTTTATGCTTGGTTTTTGGCGGAAGTGTTTGATCAATTTGAATTTTGATGTGCTCCTTCTTTTTTGTGTTAATTTAGCTGTAAGATTGTGCAGAGCATTGTTCCACACTTGGCTTTATATTAAATTGACAAAAAACACATTGTCGAATTACAGCCAGCCTTTGTTTCGCTGCCATCATTTTATTTAGATACTCTGTCAAACGGAAAATCGTTTTGACGGCGCTTCAATGCTGGAAGTCGTGTAAAAGTCGTGTAAGTTTCCGATCAAACCCGCCTGGTTAGGGACTTGGAGCCGCTACTATTATGGAGAGCGGTACATTTAGATAAGCTTAATGAATTACTAGAACATCAACGCGATAAATGTGTTTCGTTGTAACCAGAGAAATACTTGGTACTGTACGAAGGAAGTGTCAAAAGTTGGAATGTGTAACTTTTTTGTTTGAAATATTTCGACGCTCAAAAAATAATAATTGGGGTGTGCAAATGTGAATTTTATAAATGATTTCGTTGAATGATTTGACAGTGGAAACATAATTCTACTCACAGACGAATTATGAACGCTTAAACTTAATGTTTGACTGTCGACAAGTATATTTCCGCTTAATAAAAACTTAGTAAAGTAACCTCAACAGCCAAAACTGTCTGACTTTATGTCTTAACCTTAAGCACATGTTTTAGGGAACTTCAAACAGATTTAAAGTTTACAAACCGAACAAACTTTGACATCACCTTTAAACTTCCCCTTCAACTATTTTTAATTTCTTCTCAGTGATTCTTTCTGGAGCGAATTTCCCAGCACAAGATTGACTTAGAAACGATCTTGAAACACTCCACATGTTGGTTTCTCAATTCATTTTCTAATTGGGTGTTTCATCGCAAGATTTTTTCTTTTCTTCTCTTCTGTTTGATGCCTTCCCGTACTTGAGAACCGTAGAAAATTCAACTTTTTGATATTCAGCATTTTTCAGCTAATAAGCATAAGTATTTTTATTAGTTAGTGTTTTCTATTCGAAAAATATCAAGAAAACATCACCAGCCATAAATTTGTAATTGGAACACATAAACTCGCAGCTCTCTTGAGCAGATGTTTTTAATTTTCCTTCCGAAAATAAATATTTTAATTTATCATTTTGGAGAATTCTTTTTTCATCGAGTTCCAAAGCCGAGAAACAACAAAGGCAGCGAATTTTTGAATTGGCCCAAATTTTGGGGGGAAATCAAATAGATTTTGAGTCTCATTTTTAATGAAAATACCATTGACTGTGATTTATTGTCGACCGAATCTGCCCATCGTCGATCACGCTTGGAACAAAAAGGCAAAAAAAATCATTAAAAATTTCTTCAGCGATCGAACCCGGAGATGTGAATTATGATTGTGTAACAATTCTAATGGCGTTTTTTCGCTGAGATGGCTTCGAGAGAACCATTCATCTTGTCACATCGAACGACAATCCAGAACGTTCATTAGTCGCAGTGGCAATGTTGATTGCCAAAAAGTCACAAAGATCGCAGTTGGGTTAGCATTGTGTCGCGATCTCCAGCAATGTTTGCCATCAAGACCCACACATCTCGTGTCAACTCCCATCCAACGGCATAATTCTTCAACAAGAGAGATGTCGCATACGCCCGTAACCACGTTTTTCTAAATTCAAATTGCGAATCTTTAATTTTCCTTCCCGAAGGCACGCAAGCC
>JPYR01000217.1:56491-77545 GCA_000775305.1 Belgica antarctica
ATTTTGCTTAACGATTATGCTGCTGCTTCTCAAGAATATTTTATGGCATTTAATAAAATATGCTTTATCGTACGAATCGCTGCAGAAACATTGACTCAACTCTCGCAAATTTGGATTTTGAATGAAATGTTTTGATTTGGAAAGTTCTCGGAGAAAGCAATTTATTTTCGGTGCAGTTTTTTTTCAAATTGAAAACAGCCTAAATTTAACAGCTTAATTTCTTTGTGAAGCTAAAGCTTTTTAAAATGCACGAAAGATCAGAAGGTGCAGCAAATTCTAATAAGTTTCTTGACCCGACATTTTATTCATTCCATGAATTGAGATCAAATGGTTTTGTTTTGCTTAGAACTTAACAAAACTTTTTACTATTCTTCTGAGAACTAAACTTTGCATTGCAAATCATCGTAAACAAAGTGTTCAATGTCATGAGAGAAAATGCGTCATTAAATTGATTTATTTATAGTACATCGTTCAAATTTTATTTCTTCCTTTTGACATAAACTTGAGATACTTTAAGTTTGTTAGCGGCAGCTTTGAAATTTTCCGAAAATTTGAGTCAAGTGCCATAACGTTGATGATTCTTACGCTTCATCGCACATTTAAGACACTTCGAAGACAAGAAAAATTGTGTCAAATTTCCGCACCGATGTTAAGCTTGTGGTTGATGATTTGTCCTGGCTGCTGATGTGCTAGTAAATTGAGATATTTTGAAAGTTGTTCTTCGATTTTTCTCTCAATTTTATTCGCTGTCGAAATCACTTTTCATTCAAAACTTATTTCAACTGCTTTGTACTTAATCCATTTCCCCTAATTGTTGTCACATTTCACCAAAGTTCCATCATGTCTATGAACTCTGCAGCACGACTCTTTAAATGTCTTCATTCGTTCTGTATTCAATTTGCAATCACGCTTTAGTTTAATTGAATATTTATGCATATCCACTTTGAAGGTCTGCAGTTCTGCACGTACCAAGTATCTTTCGATTTTTATTTAAAATCCATCATGAATCATGAGTAAATGCATTGTGAAGTACAATTTATTTCTCTTCGAGCGTATAGAAAGGCACTCGAATTTTCAATCTGTTTTATTGAATCTAAAGTTGTTTAAGAACCTTCTCCAGTGGTGACCCAGATGCTCACCACCCACGTATCAGTTGATATTCACTCCAGAAATAATCCAAGAACCTTTGACATCGCAAATACCGCTTTTGTGTCTCGTGCACATTTACAAAGAAATACAACTTTCCACCTTGAAGTCTGCGTAGGACGCTTGTAATCTGGTTTGCAGAGCTTTATTTGCAAACACAGCTTCTTTCGTTACACGAATTAATTTCTTTCCAAAACTCGAAAGCGCCGCCGACGACAATCAAATATAAAACTAAGCTCCTTAAAGGCACGAAATGTTAAAGAATTTCAAATGCGTTTGGTTTCTTATTCACAATTTGAACTTCTGAAAATTCCAATTTAAATAATTTTGTTTAAATTAATTTGAATCCGAACAACGCAATTAAATTTGTATTTCTGATAAGCTTTTTGGATATTACTAATAAGTCACCACATGTCACAACATAACTTGTGGGATGCTTTGACATGAACAAAATTTTTTCCTTCGGAAAAGTTTCGCATTCATGTATTCATTTACGTCATTTGTTTACGTAAACATCCACGCAGCATCCGCAGCAATGTGTAACTTTTTGCGGTGAATGCCGCAAAAAGAAGCACTGCCTTGGGGCAATGAAAAAATCGTTTCATGGTTGTTTCCCAACGAAACGAAGGCTTACAATCCTTTTAATCCTCAAAGCCTTGCAGACCATCCACGCAGTGTTTATGGTTTTTGATACCTTTGTGCCACAGTGCATCAAATTCGCGATAACGCTAACATCATGATACCAATTTCCCACGAAGAAATTAAATTGTTCTGCATACCCTTCTCATGCTTATTTACTCTCAATCAACTTTAAACGAAAAAACAAAAAAACTTATGAAACACACCTTGGTTAAGCCCCTTTTCTTAAGAATTCGCTTAAAACACTTGATCTCAAGTTATTCCAGCAAAAAATATCACTATCGAGAACAAATGAAAAAAATATACAAGATTACAGGAAGTTTCATAATAAATTAAAATAAGGTGTGTATAAAAAATGTTTTTCCCAGATTTTTTTTTTCAAAAAAAAGAACAAAAGGCGGTGCTCCATTATGTTTCCCTCATCAAATGTTTGAAATGGATGGAAGATGAACTCAATTGACGTCAATACACTTCAGTCGTAAAAGCTTAAAGCTTTTCCGAGGCTTTCACTATCCATTCATTGCTTTCTGTACTCCATTTAACGGCAATTTTATGATGTCTTAAATTAACATCAATGAAATCATCGCGCTTGGGGTATCGCCAAGGGGACTTTGCTTTACAGCACAACACTTTTGGTAGGAATCACCAGAGATGCATGAAATGTTTGGTCGTTTGAACCCGTTTGAACCCCCCCTAATTGTTACATGATTAAATTTTTGGTACTTTTGACAAGTCGGTGGATTGTTAAAGATGAAAATTCATAAAAATGAAGTAAAAATTCAAAATTTTCTGAAATCTAGCATTACAAAACTGTAAAATAAATCCCTTCAAACTCATGAATTTTAAGATTCAAAGGAATATGCGACAAATTTAAAGCAGATTTATTGTTATTTGCATCCATCGAAAGCAATAAAATCGTTCTTTGGGAAATTTCATTCAGCGTATAAAATAATTTGATGATTTTCTAGCAACCCAAGCGTTGCTGTTGCTACAAGTGATGAACTTTGAACTTCTCATGAAAAGAAGTGCTGCGAACAGCAGAAAAAGCTTGAAGTTCCAGCATTCTTTCATATGTCGCAGTAACGTGATAAATGAAAAGCATTTTATCAAGTGATTTCATTCACTTTTTCGACTGTTTGTCAACTGCCCATCAGAAGTTTTTGACTGAGTGGAAGAAATTGAAGACAGCATAAAAAGCGAAAGCTCGAGCGTCATTGACTATTTTTTGTTCGCAAACGAAATCTTCAAATGAATCGAGAAATTTCCTTCATGTTTATTTATTGACCAGAACCAAAAAAAAACTGACATCCGTTACCATAAATAACGAATCATTATGGACAAAAGCGACCCAAAGTGCCAGTGAACTTTTGTGATCGCCTGCCGCTACTGTTGATTATCGATTTCCATCGTTCTGCGTCTTCATAAATCTCGCAAGAGTTGGAGAAGACGGATGAGACTCCTTTTTGATGTTTCAATCCAGTTTCATTGAAGAAAGCAGAGAAGAATGTCTGTTTCGTAAGATTGTCCTAGTTCATCAACTAAATTCAAAACTAAATTCTTAAACATGTTTCAACAAGACATCAGTTCCAAATCAGTGATTAGGCGACTTCATATCTTCTTCTCGCAGATTCCGGCCTTTGTCATAAGCCGCATTTCTGATCTCATCATAAAACGTCACCAAGAAAGCACATTAACATTTGTCATTGCCTGTGACTGTCTTGAAGCTTCCACATCAGAAGGCACTCGACAACGTTGGAAATAACAAGTCAGAAAAGTTTTGTTACAGTGCTGGCTGGCAGTGACGTTGAACACGAATAACAGAACAACTTTAGAGAAGAGAAGCGAACATTTATTGGATTTCCTTTCAGAGAAGATTTCCTTTGTGATACTGTCTGCCCACCATGAATGGCTGTTGCTGTCTAATCAAGAAATAAAAGACTCAAGACGTTTGCGCAATTTATAGCGAAGCAGTTGGTCTAGCTTGGATTTATTTATGAAATTTCAACACATGAACAAACGCAAGCCGGAAAGGCAAAAAGCACACGCAACGATAACTCGGAGTTTTCCGCTCAGCTTTGACGTTTTCAAGGCGACATAAGGAAAGGAAATCTCTGCTTTGTTGAAGCAAAAAGTCCTTAATCGAATTATGCGGGTCATGAGCGGAGATTGCTTACAAGCTTTCACAACCAGCACTAAAGAAATCGAAGCAGATTTAAAATAATGTTATGAATATTTCTTGTTGTGCTTTGTCCAACTGACCCATAAAATTGCATCAATTGTGCATTCGAAGCATGATAACGAAATAATAGCAGAGCATTGCTGAGCTTTCTTGAAACTGGGGCTTCATTCTGCGATGGGTGTAAAGATAAACGTAAATTCTTCTTCGTTCTTAATGAGTTAAACAGAGCAGAAATTCAAATTCCACTTCATTCGAGAAGCACTTCGCATCGCGGAAAATTCATTTAAAAGGTGTGGAAGTGCTGTGAGCGCTTCTTGAACTCTGCCAAAACTCGGGTAAGGTTCTCTGTTTGAATTTAAATACTTTTCTAGGGTTCTGTGTTGAGTGAAAAACTTTCCGAGAAATTTAGAACATGCAAAAACTTGAACTTTTGGGTTGCAACGTGTTTGGGATGGAAATGTTTTGAATGAAAATTAAAATGTTGGGAAATATGTTCATTCATTCAACTATTTTCATTCAAGTTGCTTCAACATCTCATGAATGAACATTACTTCAGATTCAACGACGAATTTAAAGCTTAAAAGTTTGAAATGTGTGGGTTGAATCTTTCGTTGTTTTCTTCCAGATTTTAAATTCAACAGAAAATTGTGAAAGTATTGAGCTGGAAATTTTTGAGAATTTTTTAGGTTGCTTGTCAAGTTGTCAAGGAATGTGGGCGAGTGGAATTGGATTGATGGTAAGAATTTTTCATTCTTCAACCTTCTATGAAGTGGAAGAATTGACAGAAAAATTTGTTATCATCTTGTTAAAAATGTTGAAGAATTTGTTTGTCAGCACAATAGGTGCAATTTGCGACTTTTATAAATAATTTCACGTGAAAGTTTTGTTGTGATGTTTTGATGAAGGAACTTTTTTTCAGATTTATCAACAATAGGTCATTTAAGTTGAAAAAGTGATTGGCAAAAATTGAAAGATTTAAGTCAGTTTCCAAATAAATCCACGCAAGTTTAACGACACTCCACAGTTTGTTTTGCTTTGTAACATTTTTCTCTGGCTTTAGTTAAAGCGTCATTAAAGATTCAAAATTATAAATAAATTGCTTCAGCTTCACTTGTCTGCGTCATTCATATTTCATGTAAGATTTCTTTTAAACAGAATTGAAAATATTGTTTACGATAAATCCCACGAGGGTTTCAAATGAATGAAAATAAACAATTCTTAGAATAGTTATGATACCATTCTTACATTGAACGATTTATTTTTAAATTCTCCGGCAGTAAAAGCTCGAGTGTTGTTCAATGCTGTTCAAAGCTTTCGACGAAAAGTATCTTTAAATTGTATGCAAATGAATTGATCAAGAAACTGAGAAAAATCTTGTGAACAACAAGATCTACGTAGAACTTGTGTGTCAACCTTGAAAAGTTATTTTCGTCTTTTTTGTTTGGCCAGCAAACAGAGCACAGCCAGTAACCATCTTTATACAGTGAAGCTTTACAGCTCAAAGGAAAGTTACGCAATAAAAAGTTTAGCAAAAGTTTAGCGGGCATCCGGTGATAAAGTAATTTGCGGGGAAAAGTTTTTTGTACCCTTCAGAAATGTAATTACTAGTGACACTTCCCACTCAGTCAAAATGAATAATTAAGAATTTCTTCGATTCGGTGTATCAAAAACTTTTTTGTACGTATCAAAGCATCATCGAAGATATCTTGAAGTGTCTTTGAAGCACCTTAGTAAGTTTAACCTTAACCTTAGTAAGTCTGATGCATGATTTATTAAAGTTAGAAATATTTAAACTTATTAAAAAGTTTTTAATTCGTTTTAAAGAACCCTTCATAATCAACTGAACTCAATGAACTTTTGTGAAGAAATTCCATGCACAAAAATTCGTCTGACAAGTTTGTCTAAAGTTTCTTCTGAAGAAAAGAGTTCGATTACAGTAAGATAGAAAAGATGATTGGCTACGATCCAATGTAGATAAGGAAGCTTTAAAGTCCAGACACCAGTGTATCGGGTTTCACTTTAAGGTTGATGATTATTACATCATTATGATGATGATTTAAAGTTGTGAAAATTACAGCGGATAGCAGTATTGTGAAAGCTTCTTGAAAGATTGAGTTAAGGAACTGTGAAAGTGCATTAGCGCGTTTGTGAAATACGTAAGCGTGACAGAAAAAAAAACATAGAAGACTTGAGTAGATTTGAAGTCTTCAAGCAAACGAAATTTAAAATTTCAGTTGAATTTTAATTATTGCTTCAAGTTTGTTCAGTCTCGTCTGTGAATTATTTTTTTCTTCTTTCTAATGACATTAATTATGGCAAATTGAGTAAATTTGACCACAACATGGTCTACATCAAACGTTTTTTATTGGCACAAAAAGTCTTGTAACTTTTGGAATTCGATTCACCAAACTCTCGCGAATTATAAATTTTGAATGTTTGACTTTTATGATAAAGTCCTTTTGAACATTCATTGAACTAGAAGAACTAACAAAATAAAATCTATTGAAGTTATTCTTGTTAAATCAAACGACGAATCCAACCAAACTAAAACATGTCAAAGCTGTTACAAAACTCAATTTCATGAATGAACACAAAATTACGACTTAGTTCTTGAGATCCCAGAAAAGTCCAAGAATTGATTCATTAACGAAGTTCATGGTTACTGGATCGACCTGCAACGGAGTTTTTTTTAATGGCTTCCTTCACAAGCAGAAAAGGTCGCGAAATATTCTGAAAACCAGAAACTTTTTAAGAAATTCCTTCCTACGCCACAATTTTTATGCAAACAAAGCCGAATATTTTTCTTGAATCTTTTTATTCTTCAAATTTGTTTCTTGAGATTACATTGAAAAGCGTCAAAAGCCAGTTTAATTATTTTGCGTTTCAGGAATGAAAGAAAAAGCAAATTTAGTTTGGAATGTCATTTCATAACTCCTAATGTCAAGCTTTCCTAGTCTTATTTTAGTAATCTAGTCTACAGTCTCTTAAAAAAGTTCATCGTGCTTCTTCAAATCTTTTTCATTCCAAGCATTTCGTGTTCCTTAAATAAATGTTTTTGTCACAAGCGAGTACATCGTAAAAAGCACTAAATAAAACAAAGTTGCAAAGGAAGTTGAAGTTATCGAGTCAGCGGTTCGTCAATTAAACTTAAATCTGAAGGAACTTAAAATGTCATCAAGCAAATGAATGAAATGAGGGCAGTTTCAGGGGTAAATGTAAGTTAGATCACGTGTTGTTTGATGTGCTAAACACGGTGTCTTTAATGAAATTTAAGCTTTTCATTAAAGAAACTCCAAGGTTTGTAAAACTTTTTCATTTGGTGAAGAACTTACTAACAACCCTAAGAAATGAAAACACTTACAAAATCTGTAACAAATACTAGAGATTAGTCACTTTTTCCCGCGAAACAACCACGCAAAACTCATCAAAAAATGATTAAAACATTTGGCGTAAAAATAAATGGAATAAATTATCATCACTTGCAGTGACTTATCTTATTGGTAATTTTTAAAACATTGGGTAAATGCACAGTGTCAGCAATCAGCAATTCACACAGCTGTGGAAAGATTCTTCAATGGATGTGGAAAGCATTCAACTTTTTCTTTCTTTTGATGAAGAAACCGCGAATGAAGCAATCGAGAGAGAATGAGATGTGCTTAGCGATAAAACTTCACTTCAGCTTCGACGCAATCTTTCAACAAATCGTTAAGCTCATCCGTGGGAGCACTATCGACACAGCAGTCTACTTCGTCGACACAAGACTTCTCCAGCGACTTCAAAAGCTCGCCGACCTGGTCCCATTTGCGGTTCTCGTGAAGTTTTCGCAGCGGAGTCTCGTCTTCGTCGTCCTTAAGTGACGTCAACGGCGACATTCGCGCGTCGTTCGTGAAGATAAATGGTTTAAAGACACTTTCACGTGGATCTGGCGTTCCGGTGAACCAGTGAGCTGCAACTGGATCCTTCAAAACGCTGACAAAACTAGAAGCAATTGGTTCGCTGCTTTCAGCTGACGCACGCAGCACTTCGAACATCTTTTGAGCTGAAAATCCACTCGACGGATCTTCACACGGCCATTTGACGTCAACAATGTCCATAGAGAATGCTTTTGCAAAGTTCAACTCGCCGCTGCCATCAAAAAGCCCTAAATCCTGCAATTTATCTTCTAACCCATCCGACTTCCTGTCTATTTTTGTCGCTACTGAAAATCCCTTAGCAAATGCCCGGAAACCTTCGCTGATTTGTTCCGCCGCCCACAACTTGCCTACAATATTGATAACATACGCCTGTTTCGTATCACAGATAAAAAATCCATATTTGGGCGATGCGTCGACCGACTCGTCTTGATTATACTGATTGATGAGATTAGAAATCACTTCGACTGCCTTGTCAACGTTGTCCGAACGTTCTAAAGTTAGTCTGCAAAGACAAAATTTATTAGACCGGTTTGGATTGATAGGAAATCGATTTAACCTACTTCGTGATATCAGCTGCTGATAAACCGTTCGTCGGTTTGTTGTCAGCAAACAGCGTTGAGATCGAAAGATTTTTCTCGTTTGCACCGCAAGTTCCGTTTAAAATGTATCCAAACGTAGACAGTTCCGGTGCGATGTCGATGTTTTGGGCCTAGAGAAGGAAGTGGCTTATTAATAATCAATTTAAAGGTTCTTATCGTGCAGACAGGTCTCGATGAATTTTTCAGTGACGACCAGACTGCCAACACAGACACGATTCAACGCCCTTAGATCTGCTACGTTGTCATACCCAAAATCGGTTGAAATGAAGCCGTACAACTAGTCCTAAGCGCATCCAAGGGAAACCCCTGTCGCGATGATTCATCACAAACTTTCACCGAAAACTTACTTTGGTTGTCCCGTCATTCGGCGAAACCAGCAGAATCTCTTTGCAGCAAAAACTAAATGAGTTCCGACCGTAGATGACCGAGCTATTGGTCGAGGGTGGGAATGCGACGAAGACTTCACTCATTTCGCTAATGTTAATCACGGATTTGCTGGTGAAAACTGAGATTTTTCGGTGTCGACGAAAGTTATTGTGAAAATTCGCTTAAACGACAGCCTCTGTAGCGTGGATCAAAGCATAAACCAAAGCATTAATTTTATGTTTTGGTGGCTAAAATTGCCAAGAAAGGAAGGAAATTGATAATTGAGTGAAGAAAACCAAGATTTAAGAGTGATTTTTGAATGTAACAACAAGAAATATAAATAAATTAATGTTAAATTGCATAAACGCTTGAATGAAAATTGAAATTTTTAACGGTTTATCAAAATTCAAAATCAACCCTTTGCGCAACTACAGCCGAAGCGCCGTTAACCTTGTCCTCCTTGCAAAACAAGTTGAAAAGAATCGACAAATGGCGTTTTGTGGCACGAAATTTTATTGACTTTTAATCAATTAAGCATGTTTCAAAACAATCCAAGTGACATGGATTCGACCGTTTGAGTGCAGCGCGAAGCGTGCGTGATTGTTCGTATTCGGCCCGGTCTGCTAGTATCCGCATTGTGAAATTTTCATAACAGGATTGGTGCGAGCGAAGAAAAAAACAACAAAAATAATAATTATCAAAATAAACACACGATTTTCAAGCCACAAAGCAGCCAAAAGGTGACTGCATCGCGGTAGGCGATCGAGTGTCGTGCCTGGGTCTACTGAATCCACCGCAAACGCCTCAAAAGATGCAATTAACAGACCAACTGGCAACTAAAATAATCGCGGAGACTTCAATTCAAATTGGAAAATTGTTTATTAAACAACAAAAGACTCAATCAAAGACAAAAACGGCGTGCCTGCGAGGCTCCCAAGTGCATTAATTCAATCAAAATAGTAAAGTTTCATTGAGGAAAGCCGCGAGAAGGTCTGTTTTCCAATCTTTTTCGCCGTTTTCGGGGCGAAAGAACGGGAAAAAGAGACGTGTTGTGTGTGCGGGGGGAAAACAATTGGAAGCAGGGAAGAAAAGTGAACGGCCGATGCGAACCCCCAAACGAATCAGTGAGAAGTGAACGCTTAAACGTGAATTCTTAAAGGACAAGAAGAAGAAAATTAGGTTAAGAATCGGTGTTCGGTTCGATTCTACGGAACAAGAAGACACAAAACAAAGTGAAAACATTGCTGTGCCGCTTATCTCGCCGCGAAAACTTATCTCACACCTAGTGGAAGTCATTTTCAATAAGCCAAGTTCAAGACAAGCACAACCGCCGCGCGAGCACAGGTCTCGGCGACCTCTCTTTTCTTTGCCTTTTTGCTCCGCGCAAAATTGGCATGGGCGGTCGCAAAGAATCCTACAATAACCGCGGGCCAGAATGAAGGAGATGGTCGGTGGATGTTGCGTATGTTCTGACGAAAGGGGCTGGCCTGAGAACCCCCTCGTCTATTGCGACGGTCAAAATTGTACTGTCGCAGTTCATCAGGCATGTTATGGGATTGTGACGGTGCCGACTGGGGTAAGATTTCGTCGCCGCCTTTAATTGATTCGTCGTTACTCAATTGATTTATCATTTGCAGCCGTGGTATTGCCGTAAATGTGAATCACAAGAGAGATCAGCGCGAGTGCGTTGCGAGCTGTGTCCGTCGAAGGACGGTGCACTCAAAAAGACAGACAACCAAGGATGGGCGCACGTCGTGTGTGCCCTGTACATTCCCGAAGTTCGATTTGGCAACGTCTCGACGATGGAGCCGATAATTCTTCAACTCATACCGCCCGAGCGGTACAATAAATGTAAGCTCTTCACATGCTCGTCTCAATCTCCAACGGGATTCTCATTGCGTGTTCTTCTTCTTTTAGCGTGCTACATCTGTGCGGATGGCGGAAAAGGTTCGAAGGCAACAGCCGGTGCTTGCATGCAATGCAACAAATCCGGTTGCAAGCAGCAGTTTCACGTGACGTGCGCTCAACAGCTGGGCTTGCTGTGCGAAGAGGCCGGCAACTACCTAGACAACGTCAAGTACTGCGGCTACTGTCAACACCACTACAGTAAATTGGTGAGTTCGTCGGCCGGTTGGTGCTCGAGGTTCCATTATTTAAGTTTGATTTTTTGTTCTAGAAAAAGGGCGGCAATGTAAAGCCGATTCCCCCCTACAAGCCGATCACTCACGAGACCAACTCAAGCGACTCACCGTCATCGCCAGAGAAAGACGCCGAGGTCTCGCACCAGTCGTCGCGATCAGCTCGACCGCTCGACCCACTCGCGACTGCTGCCATCTCAACGTCTTCGTCATCTTCCAGCAGCAAACAGAAAAAGTCAAGCAGCAGTAGCACCACAAAGACGTCGTCCAACTCCAACACGCAAGTTCCCTACTCGAGTAGCTCGAGTGTGCCCTCGAATGTCATTTCCGCCAGCAGCACCTCTTCGAGAACATCTTCGTCGTCGAAGGACAAAGACAAGGAGAAGGAGAAAGAGAAGGACGGCAAGCACAGCTCCAGCAGCAGCAGCAGCAAAAGTGTAAATAAAATCTCTTCTAGTACAAATAATAAGCATGATAAGGACCCATCTTCATACTCATCGTACTCGACGGGCTCATCGTCCCGCGACAAGAACAAATCATCGTCATCATCATCCAAAAGTAGTAGTCAGAACGCAAGCAATAAGGATGATGGCGTGTCCAGCAATAGTAAGTCGAATCACTTCACCGACCCACGAACGACAAGACTCTAACCCGCTTCAACCCTCTTTGCCTTAGGTCACAATACGAAAAGCTCATCACAGTTCTCATCGACATCGTCATCCACGACAACAATTCGAGTCACAACGTCTAGTGCCACGCCAACATCGCCTGTCTCCACAATTATCCACAAACACGACGGCAGTGCCAGCAGCAAAGACAGCAACGTTGTGCAATCGACAAACTCGATCCTCTCGTCGTCGCTAGTGCAAAACTCATCGAAGACTAACGAGGACGACGGCAAGCCGGTCAGCTGGCACCACCAGAACAACTTGAGCGGGTCAAAAGTGTCAAATTATTCGGGTGCTTCGAGTTCGTTGGCGAACGCCGATGGAACGAGCGAAAGCAGCAGCGACGTAAACAAAGCCAACTACACAGCCATGACGAAGAAGAGAAAAGCGATGCACCAAGCGAACTCGTCGAACCGAAGCAGTGCTGATGAGAACAGCAGTAGCAAGTAAGTTGACTGACGGGTTTCGAAGTGTGAGCGAAAGTTGGAAACTTCTTATATGTTTCGGCACACCCAGCCAGCAACGGTTGATCACTGAACATCACTAACGGTTTGTTTATTTCTCCGCCAACAGAGAAGTCTGCAAAGACCTAAGCATCAAGGTCGTTCCCCTCGACAAGCTGGATCCATCTGTCAGTGAATTTGAGCGGCATTACAAGAAGGTAAACAGGCTGAGCGGTTTCTAATCAGAACATTTCTCCACCAACACACGGAAGCGATCGAAAATATTTACAAACACCAGTGAAGGGTGATTTTGTGTGTGCGCGCATACATAACGGTGTGATACGGCTCTCCCGCTTATCCCTTAAGCTTGTGTGCTCGACGATCACCGGGTTCTCTTTACTTTCGCTTTTCTGTAACCCCCTTCGTAAACAGCAGTCGCCAGGTAGAGAAGTGAACACACATTTGCACCTTTGCCGTCGCTCACGGGACGTCTCCGGGAAGTTCTTTGCGAGCGAGAGAGTTTTCTAATGTTTTTTATGAAGTCGACCTCGGAATTATGATTATTGAATGTCGTTCCCTGTGATGCTTTTTTATTGTGGTCCCGTAAAACGTCTTCGGGAACCGTTTGCAGACGGCTGTGTGTAGATTCTCCGCCTTTCTCGGGGTCTTTGTCGGGGGCTATGTGACGCACTCAGTTAGATTTCGACACCAGACGTGAAGTGATGTAAATTTGATTCCGAATCCGACGTACACGCGACTCCACAATTGGACGTCTCAAATGCATCAGCATAAACTTATCGGAAACGAATTCATTTTCTTCTTTCTATTTTTGAAGTGAACTCTCGAGAGTCGCGCTCGCAAGCGATGTGTGTGTTAGCATAGAGACTCTGAATCGCCTCGAGAGTAGAAAAACCATGCGGTGGCCGCACTTATCAGTTTTCGTTGTTTTCATAGAACTTTGAGATTGTCTTAATGCGAAAGAACTTTAAACATCTGTGAAGTCGAAGGCGAACAGAAGTTCCAGCATACAGTTTTAAAAATTTTTTGAGTGTCGTGAGCGAGTTTGTGAAAAGAACTCGCAATGAAACACAAACGTCATCAGAAAGACCGTCGCGATAAGAGCGACAAGCCGTCCCGACTTGAAGATCATCATTATTACAAGGAATCGCTCTGCCCCAAGCAGTACAAGATGAAGGACTTGTCCGAGAACTGCGGCGACGAAAACGCACCGAAGAAGCACTTTAAATTCATTATTCTCGTAACTATCGCGCTCGGGTGTCAATTGCATTGAAAACATTTGAATTCAAAAACCAAAGGCGGAAGCTGCGCCAACACATTCGATCGCCATGTTCTAATTTCGACTTTGTTTTTTTCTCTCGTTTTAGGCACGAACTGATCTGAACTCGCAATCGACTCCCGCAGCTGCGTCGGCACCTCCTCAAGAGCCCAACAACCAAAACGCCAACCCGAACGTGATCCATTCGACAGGTTCCACGACCGTCACCAGCGTCCCAGCCAATTCCATCGCAGTCTCGCCTGCAACGTCGCCGGCCAACAACAAACCTCAAGTAATTACGCAAAACATTCATGCGAAGTTGGGTGGGGGCTTGAAAGACGACCGGCAGCAGCAGCAGCCAGAGTCTATCAAAGTCTCGGTTCCATTATCTTCAGCTACAATAGTACCTGGTATCCAATTGCCAACAACAAATAGCAGTAATAGCACTAGTAATAATAATTCCGCGGTGTCGACGATCGTCACGAATCAAGCGCAGCACCACCACCAGCCCCCGACGGTGACACCGACAGTGCAGGGATCAGCAGTGCCAACGCAAGGAAGCTTGTACCAGCACTTGACGAACAACCAGCCCGGGAATCAACGGCCAAGTCCGCTGATTCAACAAGGAGTCGGTCGAGCGTCGCCGCACACGCCAAACCCGAGTCCGCTGGTCAACGACGGACACGGTATAAATAACCACACAAGCGTACTTCAGAATATGAACGCTGCAACGGTTGGCGTCATCTCATCGGCAGGCTTCCACAGCACCAGCACAAGCATCACCGAGACCAGCTCGTCGGGCATGCTGAAAGTAACGTATGAAAAGCAAGCAACATCGAGGATACAAGCTATTCAGCATGAGGAAACCAGTCGGAGGTCGAGGTATGTTTCGCATTCACTGTCAAATCACTTTTCGTGTCGTTTGTTGTTACGTGTTGTCGCTCTTTGTTTATCATTTCTAACACCAAACCTGGATCATTTTGTGCTGTGATGACTGGGAACTGTGCAAGTTTGGGGCGTCTTGGGTTCATCGTTCGCTGATGATAACTTTAAGTAAAATTCCATGTTCTTACAAAGTTCAGAGCAATTTTTATCAAACTTTCAAGTGTAAAGCTTTGCATGACCATGACATTGCTGTTGCCATCCCCGAAACCCTCGCCCAACCTGCACAGCTTCAAACTCAATCCATTCGCTTTATCATTTTTGTGCAAATCATGTAGATCACCGTCAACATCAATTAACACATTCACTGTTCTCTCTTCTTTCTCTTCTATCTGAAATATCATCCACCCACCTCATCAAACATTTCGCTGTCACATTCCATTAATCTCACCAAATGCATTCGCTAAATAATTGTTTTGTGTGTGCGATGTGCGCTTTTGGCGGGAAAACGAACGACAAATAAAAAACATTTTCTTTGTTGTTGCCACAATCTCCGCGCGTGATTTCTCAAACGAATCCGTCGCGATTCGTTCGGTGCAGATCGCAGTCGAACGATGTCCAGAAAGGCAAAAAGCGCACAACCGCCGATTCAGCTCGAACAAATCACTCGAGTAGTAGTAAAGTGCCGGCCGCTAATAACGCACGCAATCACAAGCCGAACAAAACTAACACTAGAAATAATGTAAAATTGAAT
This sequence comes from Belgica antarctica, assembly GCA_000775305.1. Taxonomy (NCBI): domain Eukaryota; kingdom Metazoa; phylum Arthropoda; class Insecta; order Diptera; family Chironomidae; genus Belgica; species Belgica antarctica. The sequence continues at coordinate 71,496 of JPYR01000217.1, forward strand.
AATAATGATGATAATTCTGGTGCTGGTAGTCTTTCGATTGGTAGTGGTCCATCTGTTGCCTCTAATGTGCACTCGAGCACCAACAATTCACACATTACGACTTCGACAACAACGACACAAGCGCAATCAGCAATTGTAAAGCTTACGCCTGCCCCGTCCTCGACGGGCAGTGCACGCACCTCATCGCCCGTTGTAAACGTTACGATAATGAAGAAATATCGGGATGAACCGTCTACTTCCAGAACGCCTGACATGCCCTCCTATGCCAGTGTCCCGACTGCGGGCGGCCTAAAGTTCTCTTACGAACAGCAAGTGCCAGCTGGCCTGGTGATCAACACGAACACTGCGTTAATGCAGAGTGCGCTTAAGGAATCGCCGCCAAGCTCGCCAGGATCAGAGGCGAGTGCCCGGAAGCGACGCAAAGGCGGCAACTCCATAACGCCGCAACCATCACCTCACGCATTTCCCGTCGACCACAAAGAGAAAGACTCGAAAACGATTCTCCAGAACGGCGTTATTCCTATCACAACACATCATATGCTTGGCAACCAACTGAATCCAAGCAGTAGCGTGGCGAAGAACATGGTCGAGACACTCAACATGGAGATCGAAGCGCACAGTATTTACACACACGAGCCTCAACAGAATCTCGTTGGACCTCAGTACCCGGGTCGGAAAGAATCGGTAAGCATAAAAAGCAATAATTTATGCAAACACGCGCCAATCTATGTTTTTATTCCAGGCCAAGCCGTCTTCATCGTCTTCAACATCAACGACGACGTCTTCAGGCCCAGCGTCACTTACCTCCATGCTTAGTGGCGCTTCTTCTACCAACGGTGCACCTCAAAGTCTAGAACAGCTGCTGGAGCGACAGTGGGAGCAAGGATCGCAGTTCCTAATGGAGCAAGCCCAGCACTTTGACAGTAAGCAGTTTTAACTAGTCTTATATGTCGACGCTAATCTATCATTATTTTTAGTCGCATCGCTTCTCTCGTGTCTCCACCAACTGAAAATCGAGAACTCACGGTTAGAAGACCACATAAATAGCTTAGTCTCGAGACGAGATCATCTGCTAGCGGTCAACGCGCGTCTCGCAATTCCGCTCGGACAGCAATCAGCGACGACTCAAGGTAAGTGTGCTTCAGTCTTCAATTGTAGCAGTGATTAAAATGAAATCTCTTGTAGCCACGCATTTAAACAACGGCCCGTCCGAACCAGCACCTGCACCTCAGTCACAACAGCCGACACCCCAGACACAACATCAGCCACCCCAACCTCAAATTGTATCAAACAAGCGACCTGCACCATCAAATCCGATTAACACGATCCATGTGCCGCCTATCGAGAACGGAATCGACTATCGAGGCCACCATCCGATGAACTCCAACCAGCATCAGCCCGTTGTGCCATCTACGAGTTCGCACAGCAGCAATATAAGGTAAGTGTTTAAATTCTAAGAATGATCAAAGTTTAACTCTGTTTTCACCTTCTAGACACTCTCCGGCTGTACTCAAAGGCGGTTCTCAAACTCAAGTGGTGACCATCGACGGCCCTAACCACCAGCATCAGCACCAGTTCCAGCCAAACCCTCAATACCAGCAGATGTACCAGCAATCGACGCATGTGAACTCGGTGCGAGGTCGCCAAGGAAACTCGTTCCAGTCGCAGCAACAACCGAGCGGCTTCTCAAGCGTGCACAAAACCAAAAATTAGCAGAATCTGGGCCGATGGGGGTGAAAATAGTGAAAATAAGAAGATGACTATGTAAATATCAGAGATTGATGGACAAAGTCCGGGTTTCTTTTCTCCTCGTTTCCGTCAACTCGCTCGAGAGAGGAAATTTTTGCGTGTCATCGTGACAATTCGAGTCGCTTTCGTCTCTTCCTCCATTTAACTTGCACAAAATTTAGTTCCACGTCGATCGATCGAGTGTTTGATTGATTGGCGAAGAATTCTGTCTCATGTTCATCAACGATGCTTCTTAAGACTGCTAATATCTCTACTGAAGACGATGCAACCGATTATGCCAAATCCTAAGACTTTTCACTGACGAAAACATCAATTTTTGTTTGTTTTCGTAGGTTTTCGCTTGATTTTGTACGGCACCTTTGTTCGTTTTGATTTAAAACTCCACCAACAAATGAATTAAACAACCGAGGAAGAGAAATTGGAAAAGATTCTTTGGCCATAAAGCACACAACAACTGACACACGAAGAAATGTTTGCAAGAAAATTAATTAAAATTAAGAGTTTAGGCATTTAGCTGGCGCTCCGGAAAGTTGCGTTTAAATTATTTTGGAAATATTTTTAACCGACGATTTTGTGTTCGAGATGCCGAGCCTATAGAGTTGGACGCCGAGAGAGTAAATTAATAAAGTAATGAAAACCCTATTTAAAATAAATTAACTGCTAACTATTAGTTTAGTGTAATTAATTCAGTTGCGAATCGCGCGCATCACTTTTTTACATAAGAAAAACAAAAACTCAAAAGAAAATCTTTTCGCGTAGTTGAAGAAAAACCTGTTTCTCTCTTTTCGGATGAAGTTAGAAATTGAATTAAGTTTTAAGGGCTTTAGTCGCTGAATGCAGACGCAAAGCATGAAAAATTAAGGGAACTATTTAATTTTAATTAGCGAAATTTACACAACGTGAAAAGAAATGATTAAGAAATAAAGAAGAAGCAAAAAGTGTATAAGTATTCAAGTTTAGTTGTCAGTTTGGCTTCGTGGCAGGCTTGGGTCCGTCCCTTCAACGTCACGACGCATCTCAAATATTGTGAATGTTTAATTTTAGACGGTAAATGAATAATAGTTTAGAAAAATGTGAACGAAAAACCGTTTTAGTGAATATCAGCGGTCTTGTGTTTCGGTTTTGATCAAAAAACTTCTTTATTTGGTTTGGTTTCGAACTCATTCACACTTTTATCCGTGAACGAGAGACAGTCTATGCAATTAGTGTCTTCAATAGCTACATCTTAACGTTTTAAAGTCAGAACTTCATTTCTATTTGTTCAGGGCCACTTTCGGGACGGAATTGAATTGGAAATGCTGGAATTATAGTTTTCTAAAAATGCTAAAAATGTAAGCTCTTAAAAGTTCAATTGACCTGTTTACGCAGTTGCTTCACATTGGAATCAATCCAGATTGGATTTTCAAGCAGGTCCAAGATCAGTTTCATTTCCAACTGCAGCCCAAAGTCACACACAAAGTAAATACTTGTAAATTGTAAAATTCTAAGAAGTAAAATCTCACAAAGTTTACACAAATGCAGGCAAATTAAATGATATTAAGCAACAGATACGTAGTTGGTTGATGAAAATAAAACAAAAGTATTTATTCAACAACTTTCAACATTTTGTCATTTTTAAAGAAGATTATTGAACGAAAGTCAAACATTGTATAAACAAACAAAGTAAAGATCTAAGTAGAAAAGTTGAAGTTTTGATGAAAAAGTGAAAATCACACTAAATGAACTCAGGTATTTCATAAACAAAACCACAAAAGTAAGCATTTCGAAACGAAAACGTTAAAAACATTCAAGCATAAAACGTCAACGCGAACATGAAGGGCTTCGACTTTCCACTCTTTTTTCTTCGATCCTTTGACTGAAAATTCTTCATCAAAATTCCATCAATTTTTCTTACGAAATTTCAAAACTAAACGCAACCAACTCTCGAGCCCTTAACCGTCGTCTACCAGAAAATCTTAACTTGTCCAAGAAAGCTAATCGCATTGCAACTTTTATAGCCTCAAGGAATGAATGAAAACACAAGATTCACTCACTTAAATTTGATGATAAACAAAAAAAGAAAATTCACAAAACGCAAATCAAGACGTGTAAGAAAATATCATACAGTTGAGAACAAAAATGTATTATTTTGTGTACAGTTTTCGTCTGCCGCTAAGGTGGAGTGAATTAAGAGAAAAAATCTGAAAATAAAGAACAAAAAACCTTAAATTGAAAAATAACACAAATTTTTTTTCGGGTCTTAAGCTAAGTTGATTTTTGATTATTATAAATTTCATTTATTTGACAGTTGACAGGACTTCAACTGAATTTTACATTAATTTCAACTTTTCTTCAATGTCTGGCAACGTCATCTTCTCAAAATGTTCAAAGATCAACGGATGCAAGGCCTTTGCGTTTTTAATGACTTCAGGGTTTCCGTGAAACAGTGCAAAAACTTCAGCGACGCGAACAATTAGTTCCTTAAGCTGGTCGCTTTCTGTGTAGTCATTGAATCCCATTCTGAGATGGTCAGTCACTTCATCGCTTTGGTGAAAACTTTCACACTTAGTTTTTTCAAATACGCTTCTATAAACTAAACGTTTAAGGTCGTTATCAGGTGGATAAGGTAAAGAATCGTTGTTGTAAACTGTGTACATCGCATGATGGGCTAGTTCATGTGTCAAAATTCCAAGCACTTCTGCTTCGGGTTTCTTAGCTGCGATGTAGATCGCGTCATATTCTGATTCACAGCCACCGACTGCACTATCGCTTCCACACCATGGAACCATGTTCTTAATCGTGTCACTGTCGAAATCGAAGACAATTCTAAGCGATGTAGTTTTCGACGCAATCTTCAATATTGGAACGATTTGTGAAATCTTTCCAAGCTTTTTGAAAATCTTTTTGACAAAGCTTCGTCTTTGCTTGAGAAGTTTTGGAAAATCAGTTGAAAAGAAAGATTTTGACACCAATCTACACTTGTTCGGTTCACGAAAAGGAAAGAAACGTTTGAAATTTTCTTCGCGGCCTGATCTCTCTGTGTTATTAGACTTTGTACAGTGGCGTTCATTGTTGCGTACAGGTGATTTTGTTGATGAATCTCTTCCTAAATTTTCAAAACAAGATTTCTTGCAGACTATTTTGCAGACTAAGTTTCTACAACTTTTAAATGGAAACAACGTTTGTCCCCGGGCTCTTAAAATTCTTTCTAGTTTTCTCTTGAACTCACAACTTAGTGATTTTACATCGAAACTTTCTGGAAGCTGCGCTTCGGCTTTAACTAAATGCACGAAGCATTTCAAGTGTCGGATTTCCCATGCGTGGTTTGCGGCTGAATTCAAATCAAACTCCCAGTCGGCCAAATATTTTACAACATCGCTGTTGTTTGCGTCGATCGCCAATTCCAGCAAATTCTGGTTCTTGTCACTGTTTTTCATTGTGGTGAAGACATTCTTAGCCTTGTCCCAAGCCTTATCAGATACATCGCCATCGATTGGAAGCTCCATGATTGCCAAAAAGTTTTCAAGTTTCTTTGACTTTAATGCTGACAAGATCGCAGGCCAAAAATTAAAGTTAGTTCCTTCGAAAAGCAAAATGAATCTTGTAGTCAGAGCGTTTTTCGCAGCATGTGCAGTCAAAAGGTTGATGCGTGTTTGATTCAGCTGTGAACGAAAGATCTTGTCAGATCCATCTTTTTTGTAAGCGCCGATTGATCCTTGGTGCATTTGCTGCAATACCGACATCATGTTGTATATGTTGTCAGTCTCTGCTTTGACATCAAACTTGTAGAAAGCCAAAGAACCGCTGTCTTTGTAGTAAACAATCGGGACGCTGAAGCCGTACGATCTGATTTCAAGAATAAATGGCCGCTTGTCACCGAAAACGAATCGCAACTTGGCGAAGTCGATTTCGATCAAGTCTTCAGGATCGTTGTCAAGCTCGATCAGAATCAACACAAGGTTTGCTGCTTTATGGAAAAAGGAACCGCAGCGTTTTTGTATCAAAATGTCAAGCGCATAACTGATCGATTCCGGCCCGTCGTGGATGTTAATGCTTTTGAACCACGGCATCCGCTTTCTGGCATTGATCCACTCAGGTGAGATTTCACTGAATGAAACCTGTTGACAGTGGTCGAAGTGATCCATCGAGAAAATTTCACTCCGTTCCATCTAAAAACACGATTAAAAATTAATTATTAAAATCACAGAAGATTTGTTACGGGAAAAGAACACTTAAAACAAACTAAAACTTGTTCTTATTTTGTCTTTAAATAAAATTCACCTTGATTTTAGTTGGTTTTAATTTTTAGCTGTTTGAATGTT
>JPYR01000217.1:79565-108128 GCA_000775305.1 Belgica antarctica
GGACGATGTCTTGTAACAAAAGCTTTGTTGTTTCATGATGGAAGAAGAATGAACGGAATTTTGTGTGAAATTTTGTTGAATGTTTTGCACACTTCCGTTCGACATAACTGCACGTGTTGTTTGAAGATTGATGACATAGTTTTTAGAATTTTTGTTAATGTAATGATTAAATTTAAATTACTTTAATTTGTATACATAACAAGTTAAATTTCGTGTGCTTATCAAGAAGTGCAATCAAGAAGTGGAATCATAAAAAAATTCAACCTGAATACAATTTCCAATGTAACACTTTCAACTTCTCGTTAAGGATGAAAATTCAAAAACGTCGAGTCCACTCATGGAAAATTCTTAAAAGAAAATTTATTGGAAAATCTCAATTTTATTTGTTGGAAGAAGCTTTCCATTAAGAGATCGAGAAGCTATTCTCAAGCATCTGAAGTCATTCGTGGAGTACCGCTTGATGCTGTCGGTTTGATTCTTGAATTCCTTGCCAAAAATCATTGAAAAAAGTTTGGAATAATATAAAAATAAGAGAAAAACTTTTTTAAAAGTGACTAAAAAATTTATAACAGTGACAATTTGACAGTGCATGACAGTTCAGAAATTTTCATGAAGTTTTCGATCCAGTGAATAAAATAAAACGCAAAATCGCACCATCGTAAAATCGGATAAAATTGTAATCAAACGTGAACGCGTTTCAGTGAGTTGAAGAAACTTTCTCTTAAGAAATTTATTTTCTTTCAGAAACAAATTAATCAAGAAAGTTACAACGTTTGCTTCGGGCAAATTAGCTCTTGTACCAAAACTCAGCGATCAAAATTAATTCAGTTAAGATAAGGTCTAAGTTTCGGCTCATCGCTTCAGCGTATTTGTACAAATTATCTCAGCTCAATCATTGCGAGCGACTAATTTGATAGCATTAATTACTGATCATCGCTGTGAAAATTCGGAAAAGAGCGCGGCGACGATTTGCGTTTCAGTGTGAAAACCCCGAAAACTCACATTTGCATAAAGCGAGCTTTATGCTTTAAGCGAGATAAATTTTTATCGATTGCACCCGAAACCACAACTTTATCCTTTTTTTATCATTTTTATCATTTCCTCATAGTTGAATAGAAACGTTTTTTTTAATGTTTAAGCTGCTTGTGCCTGCTATTGACAGTGTATCATGTCGTCAATTTGAGCGATCAAAATAGGCCTAGTGAAAAATAAAATCCTGCACATTATGACAAATCGTTCGTGAGTTACGTTCCTAGGATGTGTGCAAAAGTTCTAACATACGTGGATAAGGGTTTGGGTATTCGTTTGTAAATTTACGAAAAACCCAAAAACGTGCTAAGTGAGTGTGACAGATGACTGTCAAAAAAGCTAGAATAAATGTTTTCCAGTACTTACATGCGGGGATTCTGTTTACCAAGAAATTATTCTCGGAAATAATATTTTTGTTATTCAAACATCGCGTAGAACGGATTATTTTCCTCGGAATTATTTTTCGTGTGCTTTTGCGTATAATTAAGAATTCAACTTGTCATTCCTTGACAGCGAAAATCTCTAAAAATAGCTTTCTTTAGATGTACAACCATTGGAACCCAGAAACGTTCACTCCAGTCCATAACTCTCTCTTTCAATGTAACGTTCCGACACCTCCGTGTTGTGAAGGTCGTGTGTGCAAGTTGCATGCAGCTTGGACGAGGTTTTAAATCACGCGAAAAGCTTTTTCGCCTTCCAGGTATTTTTATTTCCTTCCACTCGATGATGAAGTGAAATGTATTATTGTGGTGCAGTTGGTTACCGGGTTTTGTTGCGTAACGACATGAAAGGAAGCAACGTGCGATGTTAATTTGATTTTCTAAGCCAGCAAGTGAAAAGAGAAAATATTTGAGAGCTTGACGGAAAATATGATTTACAGCTGCTGAATAAGTCGAACGTGGAAATTTCGCAATAAAGGAAATCTTTACGACACTCAATCAGTGATTTATATTCCAAAGAATAAGTCTTGCTGCCGATGTTTGTAAATTATCATATGTGACTTTGAAGCTTCGAGCATGCACAAGGGTCACGTTTAAAGGCAGCAAAAAGTAGGAAGTGTGTGTGTGTGTGTGCTTGTTTTAAAAAGTCTTTGGGGTGAATAGCATTCTCGGCATTTTTACTTAAATATTAACTATGTTTATTGATTTATCCTGGAAACTCTGAAGCTAGACGTAAAATGCCAAGTCAATGAAGGAAAAACTTATCGATTTTATATTTTATTTCCGTGTCTTGCCTACTTGCTAAATAATTTATTTCGGAAATTTTCCAAACTTTTTTGCCAGCTGACAAACTTTCTCATTTATTGAATCACTTTCTGTGCCGTTGAAGATTCTAAATTGATTCTAGGAAAATTTCAATGAGTTTTCATAAAGCGGTGTTAATTATGAGTTCAAGATCTCAAAAGTTTTTGAGTCAAATCAACAGTTCTCAAGTGCTTTCAATTTAAATTTGAGCAAGAACAAACATGTTAGATATTCAAATTTAATTGGAACTTATCACCATGAAAACCCGAGAAATATTCTCAATTCAGGTAGAAATTTAGCAAAAACACAGAAAACATCTTTCATCGCTATCAATTCAGCCCCTGGTAAAGCAATAAACTTAACGAATGAGAAGCTCGGGATCAATTCGGAATTTCTCTCATTTACAAATCTTAAAAAAGGTTTACTTCAAAAAGCAGAATTCAGATTTGATGTTGATAGAAAAAAGGCAATTCGATAAATTCCTTCTGATTTTGAAGCTCAAGTTTCAAGAAATGTTTGTGTCTGATTTATTGTTTCAGATGAGACTGTTTCCTTGGATGTTAAAAGAGTTATTTTCTCGGAAAAGTGCCCATAGGCCTATTGAACAATCATGAGATTCAACAGAGTTGAGATGGAAGACCAAGATGGAAAGCTTTGATTATGAAAATTACTTGCTTTCAGCAGTTTTTAAAGAGTCCAAAAACCTTGCTTTTAATCTGATTTTGAGTTTCTATTAGATACTTTTTTACTGTAAACCAACAGAAACGTTTGCAAAAGCTTGAAATCTTTGTAAAAGAAAGTCATGAAAATGTTCATTGCTTCCGTTTCACAAGCAATTTTCACGATTATCTTCTACAAATGACTCGAAAAAACCTTCAGGGAATATCAAAAAGCTTTAAGTGTCGTTCGTGATTTTTCCTTTTCCATCCATATCGCAGCTTATTCATCTCCTTTTAAAGAGAATTTGAGATCGGCAAAGATGACAAGTCATGAGTCAGAATTAAAAAACGCCCGCAGGGCCTTGAATTAGAAACGTCGCTAAATTTTTTTTCGAGATAGATGGAAACGAAAATATTTTCTTTGCGGATTTTAAAATCTCAATCGTTTCTGCTTTCATGGACGTAATGGCATTTCATACTTTGCGACGGTAAGACAAGCGGAAAAATATTCTTAAAAGCTGCTACATAAGCACGAAACAAAACCACACCGCAAAAAATACGCATCGAATAGAATTTTCTTATAATATAAATGGTTTGAAACAGATTTCAGCAGCATTTGCATGCAATTCATGTGAGGTCGGTAGTTTAAACCCTTGGAAGCTGCAATTCAATGGGACCAAAATTTCATTAAAATTCGAGAATCGTAGGTTTTATGTTCATTTAGTTGCACAATTTAATCATCCAATCTAATTGGTTCAGAAAAACTTTCGAAATGCCGACGATAAAAAAAGTTTCATGCAATTACCGTCAACTTTATTGTGTTGCAAAACTGTTCTCCAAGTTTCCCTGTTCTTCGACACCGCCAATGCTTTAAACTAAGTGGCAGACTAAACAAGTTTGTTTTTCTCTCGTTAAAGGAGACGTGAACAAAACAACATAACACTTCATGACCTGCCGCACACATTCATTAACAGCAGTTTCCAGGGTAACTGGCCGTGAACGACCAGGCAAAACAAATGACAGCCCTAAAGGGTTCCGTTTTCGATAAACATCGCAGCATTGTTACCATTCTTTGTTGCTCTGGTGATTTTCCAGTCGAGATTTTCACTTCCAAACTCTCTTTTCCCGCTTTCCACCCGTAATTTCCAAGCGTCGCAGGTTTCGAGGATACGAAAAGTAGACAAAACAAAAACATTCATTCGGGAGAGTGTTTCAACCGTGTTCAGTTTGATTCACGAGTGGTGCTTGCTGATGTAAATTGAAGTGGAAGATTAAAGGAAGTTATGAAAAGTTGACACAAGGGATTTTAATTGTGCTGATTCAATAGCAAACAGTGAATGAGAACAAAAAAAAATAAAACAAAAAAGAAATTGGTGAAGGATAACACGAAAACGTTTGAACAGAAAAAGAGAACAAAATTGGATCATGACGCTTTTAAGTGATTAAAAGTTTTATTTTTCATCGTGTTAAGCTGAAATATTCAAAACAAAAGTTTCCGCTTTAAAGATGAAATTTTGATGAAGTTCTGCAAAATTTCCATAACATCAGCTTGATGGCATTTTGTGATTAGACTTTGAAGTGATTTTCACAAATTTGTGACGATGTGAGTTGATGGGCCATTTTAGCTGCGATGAGTTTGAATCTACCCAAATTGTTGAAGCTTTCTGTTGTTTTTGTAGATTCGTGTGGTTTAGAGTGATACTTGTGTCGGTAACGATGTTTTCAACTAATCGTGTCAGATTTCTGACATAAATTTGCGGTTCGGCAATTCAGATTACGTGCACGTTTAACACAATTTCTGATCCTGGTAATTTGATTTCAGAAATCGTGTACGAACAAAAAACAAGGAGTTGCGCCTTACCGTCGATTGTACAAACAACATTTGACGTTCGAGATGTCAACCTGACAATTTTAATTGAAATATGAGACATTTGACGTTGCAGTGCATAAAAGTTGTCGAGCTCTGTTCACCAGATGCTCGCAGATCGATTAATCTGGCTAAACCTTAAAAGCTGGATAAAAAGCCGTCGCTGTCAAAGTTTAATTGCCATTTTAATTGCTAATTTAATTAATTTAAACAAACGCTCTGAAAGGACGACGCTTTGAAAAAAAAACAAAATAGTTTTCGCTTATGAAGTTGTCATGGAACTATCGCGTCCGTTTTACGTCGGTATTTTTACACCGAATGTTTTCCAGTTCTTAAGGGCTGTTGTGTTTGTGTAACCCCAAATCCACTTTTGACCTTTTGCCTTGTCTGAACAGGCCATCATCCCAAGCTTTTTCGACTTCAAAGCAGTTAGGCACTTATCCGGTGGGTTGACGAGTTGATGGGTTGTCTGGAATGTTTTAATTTAAACTTAAAGTCATAACATTAAATTTGTGAAATTAGAGATCAAGTCAAACATTTTTTTAGCACAGAAATATCTTCTAGCAAGCTATCAGCACTGACCCTATCAGAACATTTTTCTGACGCTAATGATGGCAACTTACAAGATTGTAAAACCACAACTGATGACCAAACCCGAAATGGCAGTCACTCAACGACGTTAGAAAAGTATCCAAGCACTGAAATTGTTGTTTCTTCTTGACCTGGCGATGCCACGAAAGAACAAAGCTTTGGGATTCTTCTTGATCTGTCGAGTTCTCGTGACACTTGGACAGCCCCACTGTCGAACCGCTTTTCTTCTTCAGAGTGTCAATGCACATGTCGTGGTACTTTTCACTTTGAATGACACCACTGGCAAAGACGCCGGGGTTGAAGTACGGGTATCGTTCCACCTGATCGGGCATGACTTGTTCGAGAAAATACTGAAATGGTTTGCAGTTGAGATTCTTTCTGATTCTTTTCTGAACTGTTATGTCGCCATAATTGATGTTTTGATATCTCTGCGGATTGCTTTGGTACAGATATTGCTTGTAGTCGTCTAACCAGACCTTTAACAAATATTTCAACATTTATGTCAAACATTCTTAGAAAGAAAATACATTTATGCAGCAATTTGAGGTTAATTAATCTACCTCTGCAACCCTTTTGAAGTTCCACGCCACATAATCGTCACCAGAAACCTTTTTTTGATGATTTTTCTTTCTAGTGTGCGCTACCCTTGAACACGGCACTTCAAGTAATTGCCCGCCACAAAGCCACAATTTAAAGCTTAACTGACGATAAAAGTGTTTCAATTAGAAGCCATAAACTTGAAACACTCCAAGTGCTAAGATCACCTCGTAATTTTCGCCGTTCCGTATCTTAAAAGATTTATTACTTCAACTGGAGTTTTCGAGCTTTTAACTTATTGATTACCTTTAACTCTTCATCGTAGCCGCCGAGATCAAAAAAGTAATCTTTCCTAATTGCAAACGCGCACCCAAGCATCACCGGAACTGGCGCCGGTCTTTCCGGGTAGAGATTGTCTTCCGGCCTCCGTGGTAGCCAATGATACTCAAAGTTCCAGTCAAAAACACCCCGAGTAGCGTTTGCACTTCGAACGTACTTGAAAGTTTTGTGACTGAAATTATCAATGATTGGGACAGTCGATGTTTTTGGTTCGATGGCGATAGGTTCTAAAAAATTAATTGAATAGAAATGTCATCGTCATCATCTGGAAAGGGGAGGTCATCATCGAGGTTCAATTGTCCTCGTTGATGATGACCTGCTAGCACCCACCAGCTCTCACCGGCTTTGCTAGGTGTTTGAGATATAAAATCCCGCTACACCCCCAATGGCCATCTACTGATGAAGATAGACCAGTCTATGTACGCTTGTACGTTATGGTTTATTGTATTTGATGTGATTTGTGTAAGTGTACTGAGTATGGTTACGTAAATATCAGGGTGGAATCGCTGCAGCGGCTGCGGTGAAGAGGTTGCAAGAAGCAACGACTTTGACGCAGGCGGCTAGCGACGGCAGCCGCGGTAGCAAAGCATCGAGCATATCAGCTCTAGGCTCCCGGTGACTAACAGTTTGAATCTGATAGTCCCATGAGCGAGAATCGCGGTGATATGGTTGCTGTCACTTATTGGCATAGAACTGTAGATTACAGTTTAAAAGCTTACCGAGTAAGGGTGGCAGCCAGTTTACACTAACAAACAAACATTTATGATCAAAACTATAACAGAAGTCACGTTTGCAACTCACTTTACTTCCACGTGGGCGTCGAAAAACACGAGAACTTCACCAGTCGCCCTCCGCGCGCCTTCCATTCTGGCCACAATCAAGCCCTGCCTTGTCCTTAAGTTGATGATTTTTACTCGATTGTCAAAGTTCGACCACACGTACTCTTGCAGAGGTTCGTAAAGTTCTTCCATTGTGCTGGCGTCATTCACGAGAATGATTTCATCGAGAAGCTCGGGGGGAGTTCTGTTGTAAATCGAGTGGATTGTGCGAACGAGAATGGAGAACCATTCGTCGTGGAAGATAACGATGACGGATGTTGACGGTAACGTCTCGAAATATTTGATTGTCTTGCACCTGGCGATTGCGCGTTTTATCTATGTCACTCGACACTTTTAGAAAAAAATCGAATTGAGATCACTTACACGGGAGGTCTCGAATCTGGGACACTTCGGTTCGGTGATATATTGTCGCTTACAAGAACGTAAAGTCCATGAGTTTTAAACAATTTCTCATTAAACGAAATGTCTTTCGGATCTTCCAGAACAAACGGTTGTCCCTGTTCACCCGGCCCTTTCCGAGATTTCTCGTATGCTATGAACTCCCAATCATGCCAATCCGTCCGCTCATAATTCAAGGCGACAGGATACTGTCCGGCTTGTCCTGAATCCATGAGATTGATTATGTCTGATCGATTAACTGTGAACTTCTTCAGATTTTGCAGCTTCTCATTCAAATTCGAGAAGATTACAAAGTTAAAGGCTGTTGCAAAAGTTATAAACACAAAAGCTGCGATTATTTTCGAACTTTGAAGTAATTGTCTGCTTAGAAACTTCATCGTGGAATAAGTGAGTTGGATAACAAGCTGGTAGTTTTGATTCACAAAAGTAGAGAGTTTCACAACAATGACATCAAAAACTTCGCGAATAAAATGTAAAAATTGTGAATTTTTACAAAAGTAAGCACGGAACATTGTGTAACCTTGTTTGACGTGATGTTTTACATTTAATTGACATGTTTTTCTCTGTGGTGACGAGTCCGGTGGCGATGAATTCAAATTGACAGTAAAGCTTCAAAACTGGACTATTCAAAGTGGATAAAATATTCATATTTTAAGGCAGATCTTGACAAGTAATTTAATAATTAGTTTTAATAAATTAGCAATTTAATAAAATAAAAAAAATTGCATTTGAAGTTTACAAATTTATTTCATAGAACTTAATTAACTTATTTAATGAACTTGGAAGTTTTTCAATCAACTAACGAGTTAGCAGTTCAAAGCATAATAAAACTAACTGCCGGCGTAAAGTTTGCCGGCGTAAAGTATACAAAATGAATATTTTATCACCGTAGAAATGAATTTCCATGAATATTTTAATTAAAATTGGCGGCAAAGGTAGCTGTTGGCTTTACTGCTAGTTTATCTGAAGAATATCGATAAAAGTTCCTTCATCACCTAGCCAACTTTCTCCACGATCTTCATTTATTCTCCCACGTTTATCTCTAAACGCCTTTTTAACGATCTGTTCTTGCTCATAAATTACATGTAAGGTTTGGTTTCTGTCTCCCGCCTTGAAAGCTTTGGTTTGGATTTTGAGAAGGGCTGTGTTGAGTAATGTTTTCGGTGAACAAACGAGTTATAATAGTTTTACTGCCATAAGAAATAACGATACTTATATTGATTCGTTTCAGAAACGAGAACACAAAAAAAGCGAGAAGGAAAAACTTCGCGACAATCACGGTTCAATTTCCACCTGAACAAATATTTTTTCCTTCATTTATAACGCTCAGGATTCTTTCTTGTTTATACAACAGTGGACAATTCCTTTAAAAAAAAAATTCAGACGTTTCTCGTGCCGCTTTGATGACTTTCAATTCATTTTGAAAGCACTTTAAACTTAACACAGCACAGCTTAAGTTGGTAAAAAGGTCAATGTTTTGGGTGACAAATTGGAAAACGAGGAGCACTGTGACCTGGAAAATGGGTTTGACATTTATATCACAAGAAAACGGCCAACTTTTTAAAGACGTATAAATTTAATGCCCTAGGATGAGGTGAAAATCATTTTCACAAAGTTAATCGCGAGAAATTTATTCAATTGATTGAAGCTTACAGCTATCAATGATTTTCACTAGAATTTAACTTGTCGAAAATAATGAAAAGTGAAAATTATGGAATTCTCACAAAAGAATCAAACAATAGCTGCAGTAGTGAACATTCAATTGTGCAACGAACAGAAAGCTTCAATGATATGTGAGTCGTTCTCGACGATTTTTAAATTACAAACTTCGCTCGTCTCATGAGAAATTCCATTCAATCGTCTCGAACGTCAATCAGAACACTTAAACGCTTCGGTGTTGATAAACAAAAGCGAAAATAGAAAATTGAGTTTTCAACAACAAAGATTTTTTTATTAAATTTCAAAGATGCGTGGGTGCATACACTTTTGGAAGCAATAAATTCTTGTTGACACAATTTTTCATCTGCAAAAGTGCTTGAAACGTAACTCCAAGGAATTCTTTCAAAAAGTTTCAGAAGAACTTCCAGTTTCAATAAAGCTATTTTACATCTTTTTAATAAAAAAAACTTTTTGAGACTTGTTGAGGTCCTTTTTGAAATATTACATTTTTTAATTTAAGTTACGAAGAAGTTGCAATTCCAATAAAAATCGCTTCTGACATGACTCACATTAAATCCTTGATTGATTTTTTTTATGTTTGCATCTTGATAAAGATCGACTCTGAATTCTGAAGCACGCGCTTAAATCAATTACGAAGCGATTCGAATCTCAAGAAAATAAATTTAAAACGAGAAGCTTTTGATTGCACGAACTTTTCATTCCAACGACTTTATCTTCTGCTCTTCGACTTTGAGCTCAGCTTGGCAGTCAACTTGCGGCTTAAAATGAATGTCGTTTCGTTGTCGTCACGGGAAAATAAATTCCCTAGCGCGTTCTAAAAAAAGCTTACTTCAAAACAGCATGGCAACAAAATGCAAATGATTTCACAGAACATTTGCGTGCGGCGAATGCACAAAGCAAAAATATGAAAGTCATGATTTAGGCGCTTCTAAAATGGAAGTTTTGGAAGTAAAAGTTAGTTCCGCTGCTGTAGCTAAATTATTCACTTGTCAGTAACCCAGTTACAACGTGGAAAGCTGCTTTTCATGCGGCTAAATGTATTCCGTAGCAAATCAAAGTTATGCGGATCTGACCTAGTTTTCAACCTTTTCACTCCCTATTCCTGAGAAATTGATGAAAATTGATGGTGTACTGAAATCTAAAGGAATACTTACAAATTGCTGAATTATACATGTTTGTAACGCAACACCTGTTATTGTGATTGAAATTGATTGTTTCGAGTTTTCGAGAAGATATTTCGTGATTAAAACATCGAAAAGAATGGAAATTGATGGAGGTAACTTAATTTTAAGAATTTTTCATCCCTTTCAGCCGGCGAACACTGTTCCAAGCACTCAACTGTTATAAAAGACAAACGAGAAATGTCAACAGAACGAGCCAACGAATGAATGAACGCAAAATTTCCATCAATTTCCTTTCTCGCTTTTTAATCTGCACTGACACAAAAACGAGTTAAATTGAAAAATAATTCTTAAAGCTGTAACTTTTTAGATGCAGCATCGGCATTTACTTGAAATTCTATCCCAAAGAACTGCAAACGCGTGATTTTTAATAAAAGCTAGGCCACGTTTGTGAAACGTGAATTTTGTCGGTGTTCACGAGAAATTTCATTGCACGTACTTGGAAGACTTTGCGGAATTATTATTTATGGCCTCAACAGACTTTCCATGTTGACAACAAGACGAGAGGGAATGTGTGCAATTAATGACGACATATTTTCAGCCATTTAACTGCTCGAGATGTTTCTTGATTGTATGTCGCTGGAAATGCTTATATTTTATTGTCTGAAGCAGTCGCAAGTGCGACTTTAAGTTGAATCGATTTTTCAGTTAAACTGACACTGAGAAATGCGAATTTAAATTGAAAACAAACTCTTTTCGTCAAAAACGGATGCCATCGTGTCTGGGAATGTGCTTTGTTTATATTTTAGTTCATTAATTCCGAACTTTATGGAATGAAAGCTTTAGATTAGGGTGAAGTTACCGAAAGTCGTCTTAGATGTCTCTAAGCAGCTTTATAAATGGTTTGAAGTCTCATTAGACGTTTCTGATGTTGTAAACAGCCACAGGCTGAGTCTCCACGTGGCGTCAAACACGAACGGCGTCCCGAAGCTAGAAAAAATTACTGTTAACGCTAAAATTGATGAGAAAATAAAAAAGAATTTGCTGCCAACAATTTAGCAAATGATTTTTTTTGCATTTGTGAGCCTTGATACGGAGCTGTCAAGGGAATGCGTAACCTTAAAATGATTGCTTGCGTTATGAGAGTGGGATGCTATGGATGAAGCATTTGTGATTTGCTTGCGCGATTTGTTTCGATTTCTACCTACAAACGTGGGTAGATTGTAATCAAAATATCTGACCATTAGTTTGAAGATAAATTTTGAGGTTATACGGCAGTGGCGTCATTTCCTGTCGGGCATGAAACATAACCTTCAAATAACGGAAAACCGGAAAACAATATTTGAAAGTTTGTTATTCGTTCTATTACTAAATGAACTTGTCTGTGAAATCACTGAAGCACCACTCCTTCAACTCACCCTTCATTATATTGTGTTGTAATTCCACGGCAAGTTCTTCAGTCCCCGGTTGCATGAATGAAGAGAGAAGAAAACGTTTCGAAGAAAACGAAAAGCTTCATCATTCGGCTGCAATTTAACAGAAGAAGAATGAAAGGAAAATCAATCTCGCCTGTCTCGTTCAAGGCCTTTGCCAACAGTAGCTACAATAAAGATAAAAATTCTCATTAACCAAACGTTCATTGTGCATAATGTTTATGTTCTTCCGTTTACGGTGAGACGTAAATTATGCGACTGGAAATTTTCAATTAACCATTGTGCATTCTACACACCGCACATCTGGCAGGATTTACTAAGCTTTTGTTTAAATTTGTTCTTACAGCGCCTTTAATCGACCAACAGACGGAAATATCCGATAACGATACTTGCATGGCTGTTCAACCAGATCACGTTCATTTGGATTTTAGTTTTTTGAACGGTACCGACTCCGTCATCACATGGAACACAGCGAACCCAGTTGCGAACATCGGGTGCTTTATCCGCAATTCAATGAACACCGCTACTGCACAGCACTGCGATCGATTGACACAGTAAGATCACTGCACCAGACCGTTGTTTCGCTGCGAAGCGCGCTTGACGAGTCGCGGCAGGAAATCGAGAAGCTTAAGAAGCTGATCATTATTAATAACGAGATTCAAGACGCACGACCTTGCCATCATCCGGAAGTAGCCACTCAATCGATTGATTTTAAGACGCTCGGCGATAAAGTCTCGGAATTGGAAAAGATTTACTACAAAACACATCCGAAAGGCAACGCCAAAGAAGTCACGTTCTCGGAAGAATCCAAACCGACCGACGAATCAGTGAACAAGACGAAAAGTGATGTCAAATCAGCTTCGACGTACGCACTAGTGCCGAACATCAGCATCTCAACTCAAAACTTGAACGAAAATCACTCAGCAACAGGTGGTGGAAGCACAAACAATCAAATGGCATCGCGAATCGACGTGAAAATCAGGGTGTCGTCGAATATCAGCGTCAATGACAACAACGACTCGTCGACAGATGCGTCCACAGAGCGATCCGATTCGCCCGTACAAGAATCTGAAACTGGCGCCAAGGATGAAGACGACAAGCCGAAGCCTTCAAGGCCTGACAACCCAAAAGTCGAGGTTGAAATGTACGAAGACAGGAACACGAACACGTTCAAAGTTGATGGCAAGAACGTCAGGATTAAAGTCACATCAGAAGACAACGTGAACATCACAAGATCTACGGATGGGATCAGCATCCATCAAAGTTCATCGGAATATTTAAATCTCGACATTGACGACATGTCTGAGGGCGAAAATTCGGTTTTTACTGAAGGCGCCACCACGCCTATCGAGCAACGGATGCAGCAAGTCGAAGATATCGGCTCGGATAATGAAGCGGCGGCAGATGAAGACGGGGAACTGCCGCGGGAAGAACGTGATGACAATGAAGACATTCGCGACGAAGAAGTCGACGATATCGAGTTGATTTTCTCATCCGACGACAACAAAGACGTGATTCAAGAAGACTTAGTGTCATTGTCGGAGTACGAGCCGTGGCAAGAGGGCGGCGACGCGGGCACGCCTGTTCTCATGAAATTCTCGATGCTGACTTCTGAAGACCGCGACCGGGAAGCTTACTATACTCAGAAGAAAGCTTTGAAGGCTGCACGTGTTGCCAAAGCCGCAGAGCTTAAAAGCCAGTCGATGGATTCGCATCGCGGTCGTGACAAAAGCCTTGAGAGCACCGACTCGCTAAGCTTCGACAATCATCCCTGCAACGTTGAATCGAGCATGGATCGAGAGTCGAGTATCGAAAACACAACTTCGCGCGACGCAAGTTTCGACACAAACGGACAACAGTCCAAGGCATCAGGCGCGCTCAACAAAAAGTGGACAAATGTGAACGTTCTAATTGAGACTGATATCTCGAAGGTCGGGATTGGGGATGAAAATATCCTTGACATGGGTCGCCGCAACACATGCCCCAACCCGCCGCTTTATCGGTCAGTATTTTACTTCCACGAAAAAAGGCTTCGGCAGCTTACAAAAAAAAAATTATTTCAATTTAACAGACCTTTGGGAAATCGGAGCTCGTTTCGCAGTCCTTTAGCCTCGAGATACCCACGCTCGCCACGTTATCATTGCCCGCTGGTAGCGACGAAATCACTCAAGGGCACTGATACTGGAGCCGAGTCGAAGAACGGCGGTGTCAAACGCAGCTCGGCCGTTCAAACAGACATTTCGGCGCTGCCCGTGCATCATCAGTGGCGATCAGAGACACACCTTATTGGAACGGATTATTGCCTCGGTGGGTTTACGTTGCCATCGAAACATATCGCGCCGAGAAGTCAAAATCGCTCCGGTAGAAGCTCTCTGAGGTAAGCAATACGAATAATTGCAAAAGTTTCCTGTCTGCCTTTTTGTTTCGCCTTCCGCGAGGGATTTACGGTAACCAGGAGTTACTTTTGAACAAGAAAGGCTGCTGACTTTATGGGATGATATCGAAAGATTTGTGTCAGCTTTGTCGGGGATTTTCTTTGTTGACAAGATGAACCGGATAGGAAGCAATTTTTGGTTTATAGCGAACAAATATCGATAAAAAGCTTTGTTGATCCGGAACTTTGAGAAAATTCTTTTTGAGTTTTGTTTTCTGATGGTTTTTTTACTGTTGATTAGACACGAATTTTTAAAGTAATAGAAAATTATTTAAGAAACTAAGTCAACGAAAACTTGCTTTCAATTTAAGCCTTAAACGATACAAAATCATCATTCATAAACATTGTCTATTAACGAAGTTGTCCCTGGTCACCACACAAATATCCTTGAGACATAAAACTGAAGCATCGTTCTCTTCTCCACGCTTTTGATTCATTCTATCAAGGCTCGAACAAAACTCTTGTACGGATAAGAAATCAAGGCGTAGCAAATAAACTGAAGTTTAATCAATATTGCGAGGTCACGTGTTGTTGCTGTAGGAACGGTCCGATCCATGTCAGTCATTACATGGGAATACCAAGGAACGGAAAAAGAGAAGGGGATCTGGTGGGGATCGAACCGCCACCATGAGACTTACTTGATACTGGGAAAAAGGAGATCTCGCGTCGTCAGGTCAGCTACTTGGCTTCCTGATCGACATACTTGCTCAACGGCAAAGTCCCAATATCAATTGCTCCAACAGTTGAGAATGTTGGTCGAGTGTAAGCTGATGACGTTCAGCTGGATGCCTCGAGTGTAAGCAGAACTCGCGAGTCCGAGATAAACCCATTGGTGCATCATCTCAAAACTGTTTGCATGCACATGCAATATTTATCCAACAAAGCTGTCAATATTTGATCATATTTGATGCTTCATCAAGATAAAGAGTGAAAATTCTTGGTCTGCTGAATTCCGACCTTTTCCAAAGAATGTTCAATTATTTATGACGAGAATCAACATAGCTTGGTTGGCACACCATTTTCTAGTGTTCCTAAAGAGTCTCTCGATTCCGCGATGCTGCCTTGAAAGCTTGAAACTATTGATCCAATCTGCTGATGCAACGAAATAAAACTATATTTCTCTTGGTCTGCAGAAAACGAAGCTTTCTCAACCATTTTCGCTGATAAGGTTTTCAAGACTTTTCGCTTTTTGCAGCAGAGATTTTTCTCGGTGGAAAACTTCCAAATTTGTTTGGCAACAGGGTGTCGTCCACAACTTAATTCTCAGTGCCGTCAAATAAAAAATAAACATTAAACAAAAAGAGAAAAGCTTGATTTAGGCTGATAAGCATCGCTTTTGATGCTTATGTCGTACAACTATAATTAGTGTTTGGTCGTTGCTATCACTGCATCAAACAAAACACAAGCTAATTCATGTGATTTCCGCTATACCAGTTCATAATTTATCTGAGGGAGGATAAAACACGGATCGTGAAGCTTTGGGGCTGTCCGAAAGTAATGTGTAAAGCAGAAATGTCCAGTGATTATGCATAAGCTTTCATGTCTGGTTCAACTTATTCTCAGACATAACCTAAAAATCAACTTCCACAATGACAAAACTGCTGTACAAACCCTTATTTTCCATCCCAATGCTGTTGAACCGATGTTTGAACAAGAAACTAGCTCTAAAACTAAAACAATAGCAATTTCCTGTGAAATTTCATTGCATAAGGCGATGATGTGCCAGTTTCAGAAGTTTTTCACTTAACTGCGCAATAAAACGTAGCTTCATTATTCACCACGACCCCCTTTGGAGATTTTCTTACCGTCTTTCAGAAGAATTTTCCATAAAATGTCTACCATCAAGAAATTCACTAGCATAAGTTTCGTCAAAAGCTGGTAAAAGCTGCTGAGAGTTCATCACAAAGCTTTGAAAAGTAATTCAAGAACAAAGACAGCTACTTGATTGTGGATTTAAGTGCGGCATCATAAAACGATGCCATCTGAGTTGTCGCTTTATTTTTCACTCAGGTGCTTCTATTTTTTCTTACCTCGTAGATCTGCTTGTTACAACAAGTCGTAAATAAAACTTTTATCGAGCTTTTGTTGTCCCAACCCCAACTCAGTGCCTACATCTAATTTTAAAGACCCGATGATAAATAGCTGAGCCCTTGTTTTCCCAGGTTTTATGCCGACGGGACTCGAGATTGATTGACACATTGGGCGGATTGATGTTGATAGTACTACAACAACCATCTGAGTTGAAGTTGATGGCATCGAATTATTCTTCGTTTCTTTTTCTGTCTGATTCCAAAATTTTCTCTCGAATGAAAACTTGAAAATGTTTTTTTTGTTCGGGGAGTTTCTGTTATTGTTTGCTTAACAGCGCCCGTCGAAACCGTGTTTGAATACCTCGGACACTTGAAGAAGCTTTCAGCGAAAAGTTTTTAATAAGATAATTCTCCTAAGAAATTACACTTCATTACCAGTTTAAGGCTTCGGATAAAGTTCCAAAGTTTGAAGTGGGCTTTAAATGTTGTTTGTTAGCTCAATGGCCATCGAATTATTTACTTAGAAAAGCTAACAAGAGCTTTTCCCACTTAATCTCGATTGATTGTGTATCTGCGAAGATTCTGAATTGGAAAACACCTTTGAAAGTTTGCCTTATAACGTAATTCTAGTAGAAAAGTTCAAAGTTGCCAGCTTGAATTTGAACTCTCTAGTTCGTAATACGAACCCAACTTCAACAATTCTCCAGTTTCAACTTCAAATCCCACTGTCTAAGCTGGCAACGACTGGCTTCGGGTTTCAAAAAGCTGCTTTCCTTGACAGTCGAATATAAATATTTACGTCACGTAAAGCTTTTTCGTCTTGCTCCAGTGTATCGGTTCTCTCGACGGTATCTTTGTGTACACACTTTATTGAAATGGTTACAAAAGAAATTTGAAAATTTTTCGTAGAACTCAGACAGTGCTTCAAGGTTTTCCGAAAGAAGCTTTTCTTCTGTTGTTTGACGACACGAAAATTATGATGATAGTATTATTAAATTTTCTCTAGAAAATGACAAAATTCCATTTATGTCAGCCCACGTTGAAACAAAAAAGAAGAAAAACAGGGCGAACGACAGATGGAAACTTTGCTTTGATTTATCTGCCACAAAACATTTTCACCCGAACATTTGCCATCAAAACAAAAATATTTTCTATGTCGACAGATTTTCGGAGAATACACAAGAAGCTCGCCGTATCCTATTAAGCGACATTAACTTCACCAGCATGGTTCCGGAGCTTTCCCGTTCCGCTGACCACTTGTGTCAGCAGAAAATCAACGAAGAAGCGGACGAAGACTCCGACTATTTCAAAGGAAATCTCCTCAAAACACCTGATTACGCTCGTGGTCTGACGCCCAGCACAAGCATGGCCTCGCCAGGAGTCTCACAATGGACTGTCAATGAAAGCACCACTCAAACCGAAGGCTTCTGGCACGGACGAGGCGATTCCTTTGATTCTACAAAAAGCTACTCGCTCCGGTCGGGCGGCAACTCGATGAACGTGCTTAGCAAGCATCACAGGTCGAGAAGCGTCCCATCGATTCGGTGCGCCATATGCAAGCAAAATCATCACTTGATGAAGCCGTCGGAAAGCATGCATTATGCAACAAGGACTGTAACATTCCAAGGTAATTTTGCCATGTTTATTCGATTATCATGAGAAGACTTGCAGTTTTCTCGTGCATAATTTTTGAATACATTTGAATACATTTTGTCCTTGAACGTTTGAACGATGATGTCATCAGGTTTATTAATTTCCTCACAACAGAACCGTCGCAAAAGACCCGTGGCTCTCTGCCAGACCTGCGTCACGATTGTACTTGCCCACGTCGTTATGCAAACGGGCGTGCGGCTTTGTACCGAATGCACGAGTCGAGTGGATCGACAGAGAGTCTGCTGGAAGAGGCCGACGAGTTTGTGCGGGGCTGCAATGAAGACACAAGCGACGAGACGACGCAGAAGAAGAATAATCGGAGATGTTCTGAGGCGGATATCCAAAGAGGTGAGATTTGATTACGTTTTGTAAAAGACGATACTTGATGTTTTATCGCTTTAGATTTCCACCCGTCAAAACACTCACTGCCGTTCCTGCCAAAATCTCCAAAATGCCTAAAGCCGGGTCAGCTGGCGAAAGTCATTGCGAAATCAGGCAAAGTCGTTGTCGGGCGGATCAGATACTGCGGACCTGTAGCGTCTGCCGACGCCGATGAAACTTACGTTGGCCTTCAGCTGCCAAACGCACTCGGCGACTGTGATGGATCGATTGGCGGAAAAAAGTTTTTTGATTGGTGAGTCGCTTGTTGATTCAAGGCATGACAGAAATTTAACGATTTTCTCGCCTTTTTCTTTTGCAGCGAGAACAATTTTGGGCTGTTTGTGCCATTCAAGAAGGTCATAATGGCATGGAACTCGTAAGCTTGTGTGAACAAATCGTTTGAGTGAAATTTATAGCGTGAAACAATGAAGTTTCGATTTGCAGCGTCATATCAAGAACGGAAGCCTAAGACGGAGAGTCTGTCAAGTCTCGTTGTGATCAATTTAAAAGGACATATTTAATTGTCTCGACTTTATGTCCTATTGTCGTGTCACGGGGAGTTCGGGAATGTTCGGTGTTAAATTTAGACGAGTGAAAATTCAGAGGTAAAAAGAAGAATTGAATAACTAAGGCTGAAATTGCCATTGAACTGAAAGGAAAACATCGTGAAAACTTATTGGAGAAAAGTTTTTCTTTGTTTTTCAGTTTGGCAGGGGCGTTGGATCAAGGACATCTTTGTAAGAAGACTGGAGGTTGCTGTAATTGGATTATTGAAGAGTTTTCCAGTCATTTTGAGGTTGATATTTTATTGCTAATCGTTTTTAGGTTATGAAGCTTTGGAAATAAAAGATTCACTTGTCTAGATCGTAAAGAAGTCCTTGCTAAGACAAAACCTTTTGAATTGCTCAAAGTATGATCAACAATTTAATGTCCAGTAAATAACTTTTAAAACTTCATGAAAATCTATTCAAAAAACTCCACAAAACAATTTCTAAAACCTCCAGGCTGTTACCCGAATGACCCTAGCCACTTCATGAACTCAGTTTTCGTGGGCGTGTACATCAGACTTGAAGTAAAAGTTTCAAATTGGCGGAAATTGAGCAGTTGAGTGAAATTAGGAATTTTCATGTCGCAAACGGGAGAGTTTGGCGAAGCACTTAGTAATGAAACGAAGTGAAGAAGGAAATTGGAAAAACCTTTTCTATAAGAGACAGAACGTTACTGTGTAGTTCTTTAGTGGCAAAGGAAGCTCCTGATGATCAAAAAGCTCATTAAAAGTTTCTCCCAGATCACAATCAACAAGGATAATCCATCATCGCTGCTCTCTTTTCTGATTTTATCGTCGCCAGTGACAGAAAATTGTAATAAAATTATTTTTGTACACAAAGTTTCGTGGTTCACGTGGTATCGGAGATAACGTCATGAAGCATAAAAAGTTATAAATGTTACAATAGAGAATAAAACTGTTTTATGATGTTGAAACAAGGCACCACAGATGGGATATTATGACGATGTGACGAGATGAACTTTTTTGATGGACTTTAAAGGAACAAGAACGTGTATTCGCTATGGACTAATGTAATGATGTTCAATAAATGTGAAATCAATCAATAAAGATAAAAACATTCTAGTAGGAAACGAAGGAGACGAATTTAATTGGGTTTCAATGATTAATTGGCTGAAAGAAATGCTGACGAAGCGTTTAGTTAAAAGAAAATTTGTTGAAATTTCGCTTTTATTTTCTATTTTCAGAATGTACAAAAATAAAATCTTACAGTTCACATTGGAGGCAAATTAGATTTCTGTCAATCCAACGTCATTTATCTCCCGTCAGCTTGGGTCGGATGACAAAAAAGGTTCATCAGTAAAGTAATTAAATCTACTTTTACGCTTTTCCGTGACTCTTTATTGCATTTTTTTTTAATTTCTACTTCGAGTTCATTTTTATAATGACAGACTTGGAAGCTGTCGCTTCAACCTTCAATTTGCCTGCAGTTTGTTCTTCAAGTTTTAAAGTTCGAGAAAGATTTTTAAACTTTTTTTAAGCTTTCCAACGTCAGCTTTGAAGTTATCATGACACTTTCGTGAGACGGCTGCAAACTTTTGAAGGCAAAACTAATTTTAACATCTCCAAGTCACGTCCTTTTTACCTCTTCGCTTATCAATGACTTTTTCACATGCAAAAGAGAAGCTTAAAGCGTTTTTGATGTCGCCTAGAGAACGTTTCATTACTTTATTAATCTAGCTTGATAAAATTAACGTGAGTGAGGGTAAGTTCGCAGTTTCTAAGACACTTTATGAATAGCTTGAAGATTATAAAAATTTGGATCATTTCAATCACAGTGACTGAGAATTAATTAATTAATTTTGGAAAGAATTTGTGCGGAATTTACAAACATTTGGTCCCATTAACGTGTCTTTAACCCTAAAGGAGGTGGAAATGATAGATTGTCGCTAGAGATGCCACTTTGCCACAAGCTTACTTTAAAAGTTTTCCAAAACAGTGCAAGCTTTGGACGGCAAGCTTAAAATCGAGCTTCAAAGGCGAAGCTTTGAAGTTTTTTCAGTTTTTAAGTTTGTGTCGCAAGTGGCATCACTGCAGAAGAGATTGGAGAAAAGCTACCTGCACCAGTTGCCAGTTCTGAGTCGTAAAAAGATTTTCTTGTCCTTTTTATAAATAATTCGCTTTTAAGTTAAAGTGTTCAAGTATAAATAATTGACTTTAAGTTGATGCTCTAAGTAAAAACGTCACCGGAGGCCGATGAAAAATTTTTGTTCATAAAATTGCGCAGCAGGAGAGAAAGGGTACGTTGCGCTCCTTTTCACGTCAGTGTTCAATCAACTACGAAACTGTCATCCCGGTGTCGAGGTTGAGGTACTGTTTCATCATCTCGTAAGTGGCAAACGACACGGCGACCATCGGGATTGCCCTCAGATAATTAATAGACATGCCACGGTAGAGCCCGTTTACGACTCCGTTCTCACTGTAGATTAATTTCAAGGTGCTGACCATGCCGATGCTGCAAAGAAAGGTTTCAGAACATTAATTTTTGGTCAACTCGCCTTCGAGGCTTTGGATTTATCGCTGCTACTCACTGCCTAAACAGTACACACCACCGAGGAAGATAGCAAAGGCCAAGCAGTTAAGAACATTGCAAAGCTCGAGCCATGTGTTAATTAAATAATGAAGTTTAATAGGTAAATTAACCCAATCCACAGCCAAAAAAAAGAAAAAAAAGACTTTTAATTTAAAATTAGTTGTTGAGGTGTTTGGAAGCGACATCAGGTATGGAATCTGTCTCAAAACTCGTTTTCGATGGAAATCAAACAAAAATTCACCTTGTAGACCTGCTGTCATCACCCCCAAACACCCCCACAAGTGTTAATCAACATCTTCACCGAAGCTTTGACGTGTACAATAAGCCTCGCAGCTTGTGAATTTGTGGTTGCTCGAAAACTTGAGGTTCTTGAGGTCGTTGACATTCGGCGTGAAACTAGCACTAATGAAGAGCTCAATAAAATTTTCACACGCCGAACAGCGACACATGTATCTGACATGTTTTTGGAGACGCTTTCTCATCAAATTTCACTCTGGCAGACGTTTCAGATGGCGATGATCTTTAATCACCGTGCTATTTAACACCGAATTCAAGCTAACGCACTCCCGCGTGGCTAACGGTTTGATTGTCGGATGAAAACACGACCACAAACTGGTTGGAAGTGGGAGATTATATTAAATTGCACTCAAGCTTCTGAATTTAAAATGAACTATGCAATTTTATTACCCGAGCTTTTAAAACTTATTCGAAAATTTGTCGACCAATTATGAATTTTGCTAAAATTTATTAATTTTATTTAAATTTAACGACCCTCGTGAGTGACAATTCAAAAGTTTTTGGAAATTTTAATAATTTTATGGACTTTTCGATATAAACTCTTTCTTAAAACCTGATCTGAGACTGCCGGAAACTCAGATAAACATTCAAATTGAAAGAGTATTTTTAGACATTTTACAAAGTTCACTTTACAAGCTAAGTCTGAAATTCAATATTGACGATCAAGATTTACGCGAATTGTCAATCGCGACAAAGCTACAAATCTTTTTTGACGCGTATCGAATGACGCAAGGAATTTCATTATCACATCGCACATCTTCGGTCAAAAATCAGCCTTAACAATTGAGTTTCACATCAGCTGTTAAGAAAGGCCCAACGCAAGTATTAACATTAGAAAAGCCAGGAGACACGTGAAAATTTCGTAGAAATCCATATTTTGCTACTGAGTTAAGCAGTTCAGTCGACCTCAACCTCAAGTTATCGTAACCTGATCACCCAAAGCAACCTAAACCAAGCAATTTCTTTGTTGTTGGAGCATTTAAGAACAAACACTTATGTTCATCTTTTCACGTCGCTTTCTTCACACTCCGTTGCTTGCTTTACATGGCTGTGACTCATCTCATCACCAAAATTTGAATACCAAATGTTTGCGCTTAGTCACTCACCCGAACTTGGCTGTCTCTGGGTTCATCATCGCCAGCTGCATCCGTCGACGAGTCACGTCAAAGGGATACGAGAAGGATTGGGCAAGAGCACCGGCGAGTCCACCGCAAAGCAGCTTGGCGGGAATTCCAAGAACAAGGCCACCTAAAAGTGGAGAAATGGTTAGTTTTTAAGAATAATTTCTGAGTTTTGCTACAAACCTGTGTTTCTTTCAAGTTTGTTGCACGTTAAATTCGGCGAATACTTCATGCAGGCATACTTTAGCACCTCAAAACTGTAAAACGAAAGGCCGGCGTAAGGAACCATCCCCATCAGCGTAGGCACGAATCCTCTGTACAAAGCTCGCACTCCGCCTTGTTCCTTAAGAATGCACGTCGCCGTGTGTAAGATTCCGGTGTATATATGTTCTCCTGTCACTTGGAAGGCTAATCGAGCGCGTATCGTGTCGAGTGGATAGGTCAGAGTGACGGCCGTAAGACCCGCGCCTGCACCGGCGAAAAACTTGTCAGAATGCCGGATGTAAGGATTCGGTCCTAAGTGTTTTGAGAAAAACTAAAAGGGAATTTTGTTAGTTTTGATGGAAAATGAACTGTTTATCAACTTACTCTCTTGTAAATTTCGAAGGCGGTGAACTGTGTAGCTGCGTAAGGGAATATCCGCACCATTTGCGCGTTATTTCCTTTGTATAAAGCTATGAACGACTCCTTCTTGACTATGTTCATCAATCCGCTGAACACGCCGAGATGCTTGTAATGTGACTGGTGAGCTTGCAGGAGAATTTTTATTCTGTCAAGAGGCGCCACGGCTGTCTTGGAACACATTCCAGCGATGCCTGAAATTGACACCGAAAGATCGTTAGAAAATGTCAAGTCGTTAAACGATAAGAGGCCGTTAACAAAGACCCATTTAAGCTTAAAAACAAGTTTCAACCGCCGAAATCGGATAACCTCGCTTAAGTGCAGTCATATGCTTGTATAAATTAGCAAAACTAACTTGTTTTAGGTCTTTTGACAAGATTTAACAAAAGCATTTGTCGTTTGCCCACACTCAAGCCTTCGATCGCCTCAAAATCAACGACTCTGGGACTACCTCAAAAGATTCCCTCGCTTGAACGGTTTTTCCGTGGTCCCGCGGCCGTAAAAAAGAACAACCAACGAGTGGTAATTCCATTTGCAGATGACTCAACGCCTAGCTTTGCTTTCTTTTCTTGAGCAATGCGAGAAGACGAAGAAACAAACTTCGAAAATGTTGTAATTTATTTTCTGTTATCTTTCCAGCGTCGCTTCACCGATCAATGAATGAGATAATTGTGTAGACGCGTCTTCGCACCGAAGCCACACACAAAATCCCGCTGTTAAGGCTGGGCTTTCTCGAGGAAGCGCAACGCGGCAATTTCACGCATGCAAATTAAGCAATTCAGGTGCAATTTGCGGCAAAAAGGCTGACGTGACACTGAACCAAGAGATATTGATGTCAATCAGGTGGATTTGAACATGGTGCAACATTTTGTAGACAAAACGTGATCGTCTCACCTTGGACGTGAAAAAAATTACGATTTTGAATAATTAATTAACAAAGCCACATCCGTCCGAGACCGAGAGTGGCCTTGTCTCTTCGCAATCTTTGACCATTCGTCACCAGCCATCTCCATGTTCGCTAAGCCAAAAGTGGTTCAGCCGAAAAATTTCTCTTTAAAAAGTAAAAGTGAAGACAGCAAATACCGAAATTTGCTGGTAGCGGAAACTTAACGGCGTTTCTTCGCATTCCAATCCAGTTGCTTGTTGCAAATATCTGTGAGTTAGTAACTGTTGCCAGCCAGCCAACAGGTGATTTCAATCAAAGAGGTTCGTTTGTCAGTTAAGTCAATAAGCTTTTAAGAAGTCTGAGGGTGTCTGTAAGTGACGTCATGTCAATTTTATCATAAAATCAGTGAAAACCAGTCGTTCATGACCTGTTACAACTTTCAAAACTTTCAAATTCCGATGACTTCATTAATGAATCACTCTCATCGTCATCTCGTGCTGTCTTTTTGCCCAACAATCGCGGATGTCTTTAAGAAATTTATTGGCTGCCATTAAATTTTACGACTTTTTTCCATCAATTAGCTTTTTCATACAACTTCAAAGGCTTAGAAACAAAAGACGTCGCTGCGACACTCTCCCAAAAATATTTCAACTGTATTTGCAGTTAATCGAAGAGCTATTTGATTGCAATAAATGAATAACCAAATATCTTCATTAGAAATCATTGCCAACGAGGCTTTAATCGGCGTTGATGACAGCAGCCTTGTTGACACGGTTCGTGGCTCGCGAATTAATCAAGAAGACTGCCTCGAAGATTTCAGGACAAAAAAATGTGTTATTGAATGCAAAACAAAGTTGTAACTCGCTGCAAGCCCAAAGAGGCTATGTCGATCACGTGCGATTTGATCTTCAAAGTTTTATTTCCGCTAATCTATAATTTCATCTCCGCCTTAACAGGTGCCGGATTCTAAGCCGAACATCATTAATAATATAATCGATTCCACGAGACTTTTCGGCAGCGACGAACTCGTTTTCAATGACCTTTAAGTGCTTTCTGAAGCAGCGCATGAATGAATTAGTGTCTCACGCAAAAAAACGCGCTGCGAAGTTACCACATCGAGAACGTTACAGCATCCGATCAACGAAAAATTTAGTCGGACACTCCGCCACCGATCAATAGCAGACATTTATTGAACCGGTTTTCGTGTATATTTCCAAATCTTCGTAAGAAAAAATGTTGTGTGCTTGGCCATCCGAGCATCTTTGAGAAATTTCGGAAAACTGTTTCGTTATGGGACGGTCACGACTGGAGATAATTAAAGTTCAAACTCCAATTTTTGGGGGATTTTTTAAGACATAGCGGTCGTAACGAAGAGCCCAGAGCAGTAATTGATGTGAGAAATGTGAATTTAATCGTCAGAACTGACAGGATGCTGGTCACTGACCAGTGCTCCCTGCTGCGTAACTAAGCGAAGAGCATCTAAAGCTCAAATTCCATCCCGAAATACCGTCTATCACCGTCACCACATGGAATGCAATGACACGCAACTTGAAACTGACAACCGGTTGCAACAGGTTCTTCCTTAATCGCTCCACGCTGCATCAAAAATCGTGAACTTTGCACGCGACTAAAATGAAAACACTTCCGAACATTGCTCAGCGGCGCGAGAATCTTCGGGTCAACGAGCGCACGGGACTTTGCTTTCTGATAACGTTGAATAATGCAGCAATCAAACACTCACCACCGGCCAGAAGGTTTCTGGCGATGTAATCCATCGATTTCGTATCTTGCGCGAGTGCCATGTCTCTTATCTGCCAACTTTTATCTTAATTACAATCGAACTAACAGAACTTAACACAGATAACAATGGAGAGAAAACTTTCTAATTGATTCGTGCCAATTATTAACTCTGAATCTTCTCGTGTCGGTCAATTTCTCATCTTTCGTCAAGATTTCTCGCTTTTACAACTCGTTGCGACATAAACAATCACTTCTCACGTCAGAAATTGGCGTTTGTTGCTGTTGTTGATGAATTGAATCACTATTTACAGTTTGTCCACATCACAACTCTTTTTGTGCTCGGCCGTGTCTTCAGAGGTGTCTTGCTTCTTTGGAATTCCGGAGTTAACTGAAGTTGCTGTTGCGGAAACAATTTAATATTTTGAAGAGAGAATCAAGAGAGCGAAGAAGAAGAACAGGCAAACTCCGACGAGTCGACACAGTGATTGTTGGGTTTGAAAACGGGTTGAGCGTTAGAAAGTTGTGGTTCGATTCCTAGTACTTATCGTCAAAATGTTTGCACTTAAACTAGGGGAATTGATCAATTAATTCCAATTAATCTAAGTTTAAATCAAGAAATCTCCTGATTGAGCAACTTCCTGCTCCTTCAACTCCCATCATTTACGACCCAATCAACCCCCCACTGTCACCAAATCCATGTCACAACCCTTATACCACCGAAAATCCACATCCTTACGATTAAACAAAAGACTCGATTTTATTGCTTTAAAAAAACTTTTCTCTTGTCAAATTAAGAACGGAGACATCGAAAAATCCAAAATAAAATTACAATAATTAACAGACATTCTTCCTTGTCTAATTTTCCTTTGTCGCTTATCTTAGAAAAGCCATTTTCATGTATATTTTTATCGTGACGACTTAAATGCGTA
Organism: Belgica antarctica; assembly: GCA_000775305.1. Lineage (NCBI taxonomy): Eukaryota > Metazoa > Arthropoda > Insecta > Diptera > Chironomidae > Belgica > Belgica antarctica. The sequence continues at coordinate 106,494 of JPYR01000217.1, forward strand.
TCCAAAGAGTAAGAAAAAGTAGTTGCAAGGGTGGAACGAATCATTTCTAGTTATAGAAGGGTGGATTAAGCGGGACACCGAGTGAATGACGACCTAAAACCAATTTTTGTTAAAGACATACGTGAAGCTTTTTTATTTCCACTTAAGAAAAGTTGTGTTCTTTCCACTTTTATCAATCAATCGACATGGGTGACCTCGAAAAACATGTTTGAGTTAGTAATTAATCCTTTTGAGTGTTGAAATCGCTTCGTGGTTCTTTTGACTTGCTTGTTTCTTCTTTTCTAGGATTCACACATCCAGTTCAAACCCAAGCTCAATTTATTGGCCTTTTCTTCATCATCTTCTTATAATTCTTGATTGTAAATCCTTTATAATATGTTTTTGTTGTTGTAATTAATTATTTACTTTAATTAAATGTTGGTTGTTGTGAATGTATTCTCGATTTTCTTTCTCAAAGACTGGGATGAGGCCTTGTTCAGAGCCAGAAGATTGGGGAGGTACAAAAGGTTGAAAAGCAATGCAAATGGTTAAACTAGGCTTGGGCCACGTCTGACGGGAGAAACTGAATGCCCTCCCACGCCGTAACGGACCGGGAACGACTCCGTTGAAGAAAAGAGCGAAGCGAATCAGTGAAAAAAAATTCTTCCTTCTTCCTTAGATTGTATAATAATGCAAAAGAAACGAAAACAAAAGAAAATTGTATTTTTAAGATCAGGTGAACCGCCTGTCGGGTGTTTTGATGTTGATGTCGGACGCCTGGTTGAGGGGAAGTGGTTGAAACTTATTTTTCGGCTGCTGTGTTTGTTTTAATAGCAATAACACATTCTTCGCCGCAGGATTTCAAGACGGTGCACTAAAACGAGACAAACACGGTGTCAACACACGAATCGAGAGGCACTTTACTGCACAACTCACCAACAAGTCCTTTCCGGAATCGTATTCAGCGCGCAATTGAACGCCCAATTCTCCATCTGGAATTTTCAAGTCTTCACGCAAGTCTCCACCGTCGCTCATCAGAACCAAGAATCCGTCATCAATATCAGTCAATTGGTAGTCTTCGCGCTTGACGTGCGGAACGTCCATGTTGTGGGTGGATGGGCAGATATCTTCGTATTTCTTGCCGTTGAAGATGTCGATTCCGACCATGTGAACCTTGGCGTGACCGTGCTTGCCTAAAACGAGAATCGATACGTTAGCGACTGCGAAAATATTTTGTCGGGCGATTAAAAGTCCAATCATTCTAACCTCACTTATGATTTGCCGATGTTAGTCAATGACCTCATCGCACGGCAATGCATCTTACTCACCGGTCTTGGATGTTGACATTTCAACGATTTTGCAGGGACGGGCCTTCAGCATGACGAATCCGTTTTTGCGCAGAGCCGAGCACTGCATGGGGAAGGTAGTCGATGCGCCAGCATCGCCGGTCTCGAAATGTGTGTCTTCCATTTCAGTGGCCATGGTTGAGTTTTCTTATTTCGCTTCGCGGACGACGAATGTGTAAAAACTAATAACAAAAATGAGAGTGGAAATTATAAGAAAGGGTGTTGCGGCAGTATCGAAATGAGGTGTCGAAGGAAAACGAGAGGGATCGGAATGAAAATCAGCGAAAGGGGAGAAATTAAAGTCCAAAAA
>JPYR01000218.1:8595-39577 GCA_000775305.1 Belgica antarctica
CAGTCGTTACACTTGACAGTCATTAAGTTGTGCAAGGGATTAGGGGGAAAAGTGCATTTGACATTTAGCCTGTTATGTCAAATCTACTTTTCCCCCTAAGTCCTAAAACGTTAAGAAAAATTCCAAAAGAAAACTTCAATTTGGCCAATTTTTATCTTGTCCGAACTACACCCCTGTATGCGCCATGCGAAACAATTGTGACCGAAAACAGAATTTATGGACATTGAACTAATATTTCTTCGAGTTAAACTGACGATTCGTATCTGTCTTTCAACCGGAATTAATTCACGTCACTGAAACGCTGAGAAATTGTCACCGCTCACCACGAAGCCTCCGTAAATTAACGACCGAAACTATTTCTTTTAATTATCTATCAAATATTGTATAATGTGGTCGCGGTGACATTAAAAATTCACTTTATAATGATTATCTTCGAGTTTGCTTCTTTCTTGAAATTCTTAAAGCCTGTTAAACAGACTGTGACATGCACAATTTGAATTACAAATTTAAATCTTCTCGAATGGCACTTTTTATTATTATTTTTCTACTTTCGAGTGGCACTTCAGTTGGTGTTGCAATCTTAAGCCAGAACGCTTTCAGGTGACTAGGTAGAAAATCGTTTCATTTGAAGTACTGAGAAAATGTCATTGAGAAGATGCCACTTTAAGACGACACACGAACGACACACAAGATTGTTGACGAAAGATCTGGATGATCGTTCTAAGAATTTAATCTTTTAATGCCATTATTGCCACTTGTTCCAATGTTTGCTAGAAGAAAGTCCAGGTAACATGGGATGGCGCAGGTGGTGAAGTGACATAAGGAAGTGGTCGTTAGACGGTCGTGGATTGGTCGTGAAGCCTTGACATGCACTGCTTCGATATTTGATAACTGAACTAGTTCTTGAAACAGTTTTGAAACTGAAATGAAACACAATGGAATCTGAAATTACAGAAAACGTAACAAAATTGTCGTGAAAATTGACCTGGAAAGTGGTGAAAACAAGGTGGAAATGGATTTTTAATTGAAACTAAAGCCAGACTTTAAAAATCTTTGTTTCAACGTTCTATTTTATTTTCCACAGCGTTCTTCAATAATTTAAGCTTTTAATTAACAATTATCTTCAACACCGCTACATGTAACATTCCCTTTGGCTACCGGGGCATTTGTTGACTTAAATGACAATTTAGAATAATTTCTGCCTCCAATTATGGGAGATAGAATTCTTGGGACTTGTGGGCGTTAAGAAATACATTTTCAAATCAAGCGATGACGAAACACAAAATTCGTAACAATTTCTGTTGAAAAATCCATTTATCGACGACGAAAAGGAAGAGAAATATTCACGCACGATGATTGGAGCGAAAGAATGTTGACTGTCGTAGCGATATAGAAAATACTTCACTTCACGCATTTCTTTTGGATTCGACGATCGACAATCGACACAATAGGACCTGGTAGACTGTCAGTAATTTGAAACGGCGCCCAAGGTCTTATGTTTTCTCACATAAATTCTTGACAACACAAAAGACCCGAGCGAGTGAGAGAAATGATGATAAACGAAAAATTTTACGGATGTATGATATGGATTATGTTTTTCTTTAAATTTTTTCCTTCGTTCTGCTGATCTCATTTATTTGTTGGATCAAAGTGAAAGATTTGAAAGGATACTTTCCAGAAATGTGTGTGTGTTTGCTTATCCATGAGAAGAAAGCGAACAAAAACACAATTAATTTTTGCATCGGCGAATGATTCCTTTGCCTTCTAAGTGGAACCGATTCATATTGTAAAAGTTTAAGGAAACTTTTTGTTATGTCATTTCGATGGAAACTTTTTCGATAGAAAAATCATAAAAAATTCGGGGCGTTGGGAAAGTTCTCAGTCTTATTTCGCAGGAAATGCGGCCCCAGAAACAAAAGTTAAAATTGATCAATTCTGAGCCAGAACTGCACGCTTTAAAGTGAAGATTGTGTCGATTGATCGAGTGATTCGTCTCATAGTTTGGGGTCCAAACAAATCATAAAGTTTCACAACTTGATATCGAGTTGTAGTTTTTGGGTGACTAGGTCAATGTTTTGTGAGGTCAAAAATTAAAATTGAAACGATGTGAAAGTGGAACAAGATCTTGTCAATAACATTTGAAGATGAATTTGTTTTGTCAACAAGTATTAAAACAAACTCACTCTGTTTCGTTATCCATCATTGTGATTTTTTCTTTGATTGCCAATAAAATAGCTGGAATACTCTGAAAACATAAGTTTCATTTTCCATAACATTCTAATTTTGTTCATGCTTGCTGTTTTTATGTCTTGCATGACAACAACCTGGTCACTTCTGTCTAGTCACCCTTCAAAACGGTTCAAGGATGTTTTCATTTGAATTGTCGAACAAAACCGAGCCTGATATAATCCACCGATGATGCATAGCTAACGACAAAATCGTGGTTTTCATTAAACCTCTCGTGATTCTGTGACTAAATCGACAAAAGTCGCCACGCTGTGATGTAATGGAAATGATTCGTATTTCGTCCATTCTCTCATGGCGAGAACAAAAATAATAATTTTGAAGACACTTGAAGCTAAAGAATCAGAAGAGATGGAAAATGTTTCTGGATTCAATAGTAAAACGTATAATTATGAGACATAAGGCTAAATCAATCAAGAAAAAGTCATTTGTCATGAAAAAGGTTTCGCTCAACACACAGAAAAATCGTTTTATTGTACAACTCCAGAAGAACACAAAAAAAATTCTAAACCGAAACTTTGTACTCGCTCTAATGATCGACAAGACACGATCATCAGGACAAGATGAGTCTTCTAAAAACGAGCATAACAATCATTAAGTCTCCATACATTTCATTTTGTTCTCAGCATGGATTTTTCTGTTGTCTTCTCTGTTTTGTTTCAAAAAAGCGAGATCGAGCGCGGTTTCTTTTAGTTCGAAGGCGAAAACAAGAAAACAACAAGAGGTAAATGAAAAGATATAAAAATTATTCTTATTCTTCGACGACGGTCGCATCCAAAGGTGATATTAATTCACGTTTTGTCTCTTGTTGGCTTTGAAATGCAGTGGTGGGGGTGGATGCTTAAGTGAAAAACTAGTTTTGAGGTTAAAATCTTCGCATTGCGTTCTTGGGCTTGTTCAGTTAATTTCAGTTTTCAAGTAAGTCATTAACAAGCTAAGGATGTTCTTCACGAACTACTTCAACAAGCCACCACTGCATTCACATCTTCCAAAAAGCAATAACAAAAGAAAAACGCCCCTGAGTCCCAAATTAAGTATTTATGCATCGAATGGGTCCTGCGTTTTTTGAAAGGACACAGTCGGTTATCCGTGGGATTATTAATGTTCACTGATTAATCATAAATAAAACTGATTCTTTCTTCTCGCTGCAACATGAGTATTTTGATTGCTGAGCCTGGCACCGAACAATTGAAGCGATTTGGGTTTGACTCTTCGAGTTTGTCTTTCTTTGCAGCAAGAAGCTTGCATCGAGTGTCAAAGCGACACTTAAACACTTGTAAGACATGACTGGAGATCAAATTTTCTGGTGATTTTTCAATGACAAGTGAAGGAAGGGACGGAAAGTAAACACGAAAAACGATCCCAGGAATTATTGTCCCTTTTCTGTGCCTTTGTGTGCCGAAGAGATAATAACGACGAAGAAAAGTGCAACACACTTTGTCATTATGGTCTCGAGTGCAACTTCAATTGTCATTTATCAAAAAGGGCACAAGAAGAACAGACAAGAAACGAAAGCAGATCACAAAGGCCAGGCACCTGACATGACGTTTTCGCCTATTATTCCCTTTAGATCATCATCAACTTGATCTTTTCTGTAATGTCATCTTTTTTGGCAGCCGAATAAAGAAGAAAAGACATCTTACGGTAATTTGGCTTCGTCGTTTCTGGGCACCTTGTTCTTTTGTTGGATGTCAAGCGCACAGTGAACGAGAGAAGAAGAAGCAATTATGACGATGTTGCAGAAATCAAAAAGTCAACCATCATCAACAGGTACCCAAGAGAGAACTGAAAACGAAAAAATAATTAATTTTATATAAAAGCCATTAATATTGTTGTCAGAGAGAATGTTCTTTAAGAAATTCGATGTCATAGCGCCGTAGGGCGTTTTCTTAATTTTTCTTCTTCTGTTCTTTTTTTCGGTTTGGCGGTTTTTAAGAAAACACAAAAAAGAAAAATTGTTCTCAGAAATCTAACATTTCTTTTCCTTCATCTACCGCCTGGAAAAATCACAAAAAGGACTTTTTACGGATGCATTCAGGCATGAATAATTTAATTTCTTTAATTGCGTAGATTGCTATCAGCCGTTAGCCTTCTTTAGATGCTTATCGCATGAAGCCAATAATCCTTTTGCCCTTGGATGGAAGAAGAAAACAGGGAATGAAAGGGTTGATGATGCGTTGCCTGTGGAGTTGTGATTACAGCTTTGTGGTGAGTTGCTTTCAAGGGGCATTTGGAGTTATTTACAGTAGCTAAGAACAATGCCACCGTGTGACTGGAATACATGAGACAGTTTCTGGCATTTTTGCGTTGTTTTTGGAGGTTCTGGCAAACTAATGCCTTGGAAGGGGTGTCGAACTTTGCTTAAAGTTCACCCTTTAATGTGTTTTCCAAACTTACGTGAACTTTTGCTTGAAAATATGCTGGAATTGATGTTTAATTGCGTGAAATTCTCTTCAAAGCTGACTCAGTTTTATCCCCTGCGTTTTATAAAAAGGCTTGCAACTCCACTCTACAAATAAAACATAGTTTCAACTCCTTTGTCACTTCAAACATAACTTCAAAACAACCCCGAATCCCACAACAACCCACTCCAACAACGCAAAAACAGGATAATAAACTAGGAAGCCTGCGAAACCTCAAATTAGCTTAAACACTGCAAATTTCTCGACCGTAAAAACTGAGCAGTTAAAGCTCTCATTGTCTTCCAAAATCAGCAAAGCCAAATAAGTCCACTCCGAGAGTCTTTTGTCGAAATGCATTTTGTCAGTTCGGTAGCGCCATATCCGCAAAAAAAACTTTTAATTTCAATTGTTCCCTTACAATAATGAATTGCATTTGTAAACATTTTTCTTTCTTTGCCTTCTTCATTACCTGAAATTTCTTTCCATTGTTCTTTGTTGTGTTTCGGGCTGAATTCGAGTCCACCAACGACGATAACACATGAAGGGGCATCAGGCACATCGGAGAAGAGTTCGCCTAGATCGGCACAATGGAAAAGATCAAAGAACAACCACATAAATTGTGCACTCCCCGGTGTCTCTCAGCGAAGCAGCAAAAGGCACAAAAAGGACGCAAATGGGTATCCAAAGTCGCACATTCATCGGAGTCGTAAAATATCAAACCAAATTATATCGCCATAAAAATTCTTTTATCTCAATCGATCTCATCGCCTTTCTCCTTGGGACGTTTCTGAAGAATTTCTGGAAGGCTGCTGCTGCTGACTGCGTTCATGACTTTATAATTTGATGCTTGATTTGACCCTGAAAGCGCATGTGTTGATGGGACACTAGAGCTGAAATAAAAATGTGGAACATCATCAATTAGTCCTTTAATGTTTTTCTTCTTCTTTCGAGAACACTCGTCATAAACATTTAAAACATCTTCTTCGTCTTCTCGCAAGCACTTTCAAAGGGTTCCGATTTCACAAATCTATAAAATCATAAAAAGTTTGAATTTCACGAACAAGAAAAAGTTTTCATGTTTGTCGGGCAGTTGTTTGAAGGGTAACACAAAACAACACAGACGACCGAATATGAACTTGAGAATTGGACAATTTTCGCGACAAATTCTCGGAAATGGGCAAAGATAACTTTTTACGGGTTTATTGTATTTACATGCGATGTAAGGGGCTTGCGATGGACTAGTTTGGTTCTTGGAATGGAATTGGAACGTTCATTGACGAAGGATTTTTAAAATAATTAAACTGAAAGGAAGAAATAATGTCGTGATCTATAAATTTAGTTGAAGCTAAGATGGGATTTAGAGGAAATTGAAATGGATAGTTTGCATTTTTGATAAAAGATTCTTGCAAATTTTTTAATTATTATGGATGACTTCAATATTTTTCTGTATAGAAAGTCTGGAAAATATAAATTAAAAAATTCTAGATCTGAAAAAATTCCCCTTTGAAAAGCAATTTGATTGGGTCAAGATCATTGAAATGCATTATTTTAGAAAAATCTTACGTGGAAAGCCGGAAAACTTTTATTTTCTAACTGAAAATATATTAAATTATATTTTCCGACTATTCCACGTAGACTTTTCCTAATTTTTCTACTTTCGCCACTTTAATTTTCTCAACTTTAAAAGTAATTTTCTTTCTAAACTTTTAAAATCATAAAATTCTTATTGTAGCCACAAATAGAAATTTTTCTTCAAGTGAACATCATTTTAGACCCTTAAATAGGTCAATTTCACTCCTAAAACGCCAAAACAAGTTTAAACAAACCAAAAATCATTTCCCAAGAGCTCTCAAAAACTTTTCTCAAAGTAAAATCAATAATTCTCCAAACCTTCAGCATTTCTAATCACTTTATTAAGCCCCGGGTTCAATAAAAATATTTTTCCCGAGTTTTCTTCTCTCTGCCGTGATGTTCGTCGGTGTTGCGCAACACAAGCAACAAAACCTGCTTCGTTTGTGTCGGTTCGGAGACGGAATTTCCCCTCAAAATGCTTTTTACTCCTCTCGCTTGTTTGTTTCGTCTGTGTCTGCCTTCTTTCTTAGCCTGCGACTGTATTTCTTATGTTGTTACACAAATCGTCTCTCATTGCTTAATATTTTTTCTAACGAGACAGACGTGTTTTAGATTTTTTGTTCAAACAGTAGAAAAATATTAGAATCAAAGAATTTTACAAGTGCAACTGTTGAAGGAAGCAGAATTGGAGACTTTTAATCGTGCAAGTGACTTTGAAGGAAGATAAATAAGCAGAAAAGTGACTTTTAAGAAGAAAATAAACTAAAAAGGATTTTAAAAGAAAAGTTTTAAGGAGAAAATATTGAACAATTTGAAGATAGAGACAAATTGAAAGAAAGTTTTCGTGAATTCGACATATCATTATGTAAGTTTGACTCTTGGAAAATTAATTTTAAAGGCCATTGAGAGTTGTGCAAAGTTGAGATAAATTCTAGAATGTCTTAAATTCTTAGAAAATAATTCTGAAAGGTTAAGATCAAGCCAGTGCTTAACTAATTGTCTCGATTAATACTTCAAACACAAGTGATTTGCGATCAGTTATCTTAATTGATGTTTCATATTTTATCGGCGATTTTATTGACGAGAACTTTATGAGTTTTTCTTCACTGAAGATCTGCCAATAATCTCGGTTTAACGCTCGTTTCTGTTTCGCTGATTACGTTTGATGGTGTCTTCTGCCTTTAACATCAGCTTTTCATTCTGATCGTTTTACGAGCCCAAGAAGCAGCGACTTTTTATGGTTCTTCGCGTTTTTTTTCACGACTCCGTCTTCTGCGGGCTTAAAAACAATTCTGGGAATTGTCTTTTAAATAATTTGCACTTTCGATATTTTTGTGTCCAATGCTGCAATGATAAATTCCAAAAAGTCGTCCCTTGGGGGCGTTCTGTGATATTGTTTTTGCTTCGGTTTCAAGTGAAAAAGTGGAATTGAAATCGAAATAATGATTGCCCCCAAAATGCATTTCATGCTTTGTTTATGGTGCGCGGTTACGGGTACGATATTGAAAAATGACTGGAAGTCGAAGAAGATAAAAATCGCGTAAAAAATTCCAATTTAGTTTTAGTGTCAATTTCATTCGCCATTCCTGGCGGTTGATGTGATTGCACTTTTTTAGGCAACAGACTTAAAAGTTTGATTGAAAAGTTTGAAGATTTTATGCTTAACAAGAAACATAATTTTGCAAATCTTTGTTTCTCTCATTTTCGACCCCGCAAACCGGCCACGATTGAAACATGAAAAGGAAGAAATAAAAATATCCAAATGCTGATTTCTTTTCGAGCGCCAATGCGTTTTCGTTGCTTCCCTTCATCTTCGCCTTTGCATGTTAAGTGTTTTTTAATAAATTTAATCTAAAAGTTCTGCTTTTCCTGTGTTTCGGTTTGGCTTTTTTGTCGAAAATGTTTTCACGAATGCAAGGAGACAACACACAGCAACATGACTGTTGATGCTTCGTTTTATCTGTATCTTGTTATGTTTCATAATTTTCTGCTGTTTGCATTTTCATTCACCAAAAAAATCGTTTTCTGCGAACATCTTTTTCCCCTTCAATTGCCAAGCGAAGTCGCGCAGCGCATGTTTTGCCGTCGGAGTCTTTGTTATTAGCTCGCATTGATGAGTGTTTGCTTAGTATTTAATTTATCATAATTTCATCTCTTAAAGCCCCATCTCGGACACAACAAAAAAAAAGAAGTTTCCAGCCGAAAATTTAATCTGATACTCGAGCATAAACAAGATAAAAATGTTTTCGTTTACACTGCGTCTTGAGACGCGGCCGTGTTTTCATTTCTTTTTCCCTCGTTCTGAGAAAATTGAAAACAAATTATTGTATTCATAATTCGTCTCGTTCATGGATCTGTTCGCTCTCTTTTCATTCTGTTTTTTGGGTCTCGTGAACGACACTTAGCGTAACCCAGCAAGCAAACATTGCTGAATTGAAACTGAGACTGAAGTTACCAGATTGAAGTTTAGTTTGAAGAAGGTCCGGTTCCTGCAAGACAGATTGATTCTCAGTTAATCTATTAAAGTGTTTGTTAAGATACGCAATCATAAAGCTTAAGTTCACAAGCTCAAATCTTAATGAAACTTAAAACAAAATTTAGAAGATTAATTATTACAAATGATATTTCTAAGTTTTACATCATTAAGCGACACTGCAATCTTGCCAATTATAATGATCTGTTCATAAATCACCCAATAACCAACACTTCCAATCATCAAAAACACCGTAAGCTTCCGCTACCTTCCTGGGCGCATCCATCAGCAAGCTGACTTGAACAAAAGATTTCTTCCGAAAAGCGCACAGGGAGATTAACGCAAGCAGATACTCTCTCAATTACTTAATGGCTACTTTTATTTCTTCGCGAATGAACTAAAAGAGATTTTTCGTTACTAATTTAATAATTTTTTTCTTCTTTTTCTTCTCCACAGTGTTATGCTTTGTTGAACCTGAAGCAAGGCAGCAATCAACTCCGCGCACTTCAACAAAAACGTTCTGATTAAAAGGCAAGCGATGTCGTCACAGCCCCCAAATTTTCTGCCGTCCGACATGGAGAAGGCAGCCATGCAGCATCGTTTAAATATGCAATTAAATTTACTGCAACACTTGCAAATGCAATTAATGGCCGGTCTGGCACCTCCGTCACCACCGAATCAACCGCAAAATTTATTATCGCCCTTGGAGCGGGCAGTGGCCAACAACAATAATTTTCAATCAATTATGCACCCGTTTTATTCGCGTTTAAATCAACCGACACAATTGGCAGCAGCATCGAACGTACCAACACCACAATCCCTCCAACCGCACTCGGGCCCATCATTCGACATGAATAATTTAAACAGTGAGTTATTGCGAATGAAGAAATTGAAATCGATGGAACAGTACGGCGACTATGACAGCGCGCCGCCGAAAAAAGAAATGATGAACAACAACAGCAACTACCACCCATCCCAATACCCATCAAAGATGCACCACGAGGAGATCTCAGAGAAACTTTCGCCACCAGTCGAGAAACCGCGCAAACAGCGACAGATGAACGCATTCCCGTCGAACCTCGGCACGCAGTTCATCAACCCAGCGACCGGCAAGAAACGCATCCGCTGCAACGTCTGCTTCAAGACATTCTGCGACAAGGGGGCGCTGAAGATTCACTTCTCAGCCGTCCACTTGCGAGAGATGCACAAATGCAGCGTCGACGGTTGCACGATGATGTTCAGCTCGAGACGTTCACGAAACCGCCACAGCGCCAACCCGAACCCAAAACTCCACTCGACCAACATGCGACGAAAGATCTCTCCGCACGACGGCCGAAGCTTCCAAGCCCGCGCAATGTTTTTCCCACCGGCCTCGGGTCCACAAGCTCCACATTTGTATTCAAACGGCGCCGTCCCACAAATGCCACCAGCATCATCATCTCAATACGTCAATCAGCCGTCAGCCTCGCCGTCCATTGATTCAATCAAATCGGGCGAGTTCAACGACGCGAAGAGTGTCAGCGACTTTGAAGATGACGGTGACATTTCGGTGAACGACAACGACTCGGAGATCTCCTTCAACAACAATCCGACCAACAGCGACAATGAATCGCAAAACGAACCTCACGACTACAGCGTGAAGAAGAGTCCGCCGTCGATTCGTGTCAAGTCGGACGAGTACTTGACGGGCAAGATGATGCCGGCTGATGACCTCATGAACACCAGCAACAGCAGCTCGATCTCGAAACGCAAGCGAAAAAGTCAGAACCCAATCAAGTGCACAAACAGTGCGCTCGACCTGATGATGGAGTCGAAGCTGATGAAGTTCAGCGACCCACAGGAAACTGCTGCAGACATGCACCGTCGTCAATCCACCGAAGAAAACGCCGAAAACTTAACTCTTGACTTATCAAAAAACTCGAATGAGTCGTCCGAGGTGACGGACGTATCAGACGGCGCAATCGATCTCCGCTCAAAGTCACCAAAAAACTGTTCACCGCAAGACGACGAGATCAACAACAATTTACTAGCGAAGAAGATGTTCGGGCCCAAGTATCCGCCGTTCAATTTTTTAATCAATTCCATTCTCTCGAAACCGTCAGCGACATCGGATGGCGAAAGTGAATCTGACGTCAGCTCCACCAACGAGAACGAGGACGGTCGCTACTTTCAAGAGAATGGTTCCTTCATCAGCGTGTTCTAAGTGCAGTGCCGCTGGTCACCAACGAAAATCCTCGCCTCGATTTGCAATAAAAACTTCCCGCTTTCGGCACATCATGCGGGAAAGGATCATCAAGTGTAGTAAAATTTAATCAAATTCTTCGCTTCGCAAGTGAATGGAAACAACATTGAAAATAAAGCAAAAGAAAAACTCTCAAGTTAAGTTTATAAATTATTTTCATCACACTCAATCTCAGTTTATGATTTCTGCGCGCAATATTTAAATGTCTTCTTTGGTAAAAGTTAAGTAAAGAGAGTAAAATGTTTAGTTTTTAATCAATGGTAGCTTTTAAAATGAGAAAATAATTGTAATGGAAATCAAATTATCAATTTAGACGATATCATGCAAGTAGGAAAAGAGAAAAAATAAAGATGATGAAAAGTATTAAGTTTAATTAAACATTTCACTTTGATTCTGTGCATGAAAATGCGAAATTTCGTCTTTCAGAGTTCGATCATACTTGGGGAAATTGTAGGTTAGGTCACATTTTTATAACTTACAGGTTGGCGCTTAAGAAGTGTATTAAAAGTGCTTACGTGTTTGAACAAACGAAGTGTCTTAACAGAACCTACAAATTTCTTTCTTAAGTATCACTGGCTTCAATAAAGAAAGCACTCTATAACAAGTTTTAACTTAACCTTACTTTTCACATGTTCAATTGACGGTTCAAGCTGACGATGATCATTCAACTTTTTCTTCACCGTTTCAAACTACTGTGATAGCCAATAAGTGTTTTTACAGCGCCCCCTACAATATTATTTTTCTATAACCTAACCTCACTTTCGCTTAACCTTCAATGCAAAGTTTAACCTTCCAAAACACTCAGATACAGCCAGCACATTAGCTATCTAGGTTTGAACCGATTTGAACCCATTTAAGAACCGATTCGTGAACCAAGAACCAGCATAACCTAGAAATATTCAAGTATTATTCAAGATAAATCGTCATTGTTCGCTGCCTTTACCTAACCAACACTTCCTTGTTGCAAAACTTTCAAACACAACCTCAAATCACCAGAAGTTTTTATTCCTTCGCTCATTCAGTTAGCAGCTTTGGGGCATTTTTGACTGCTTTGCATCGCGTTATGAGCGTTTTGTCTTAAACGCCTTGTGACTTGCAGGCAGTTTTAAAACGAAAACTGTTTATGAACTGCCTCCACGCAAACAGTTGTCGCTTTAAACACTCGTCAAGTGTGGATATTTGCCTCCATCTCGGTATCAGACTGCACGAACCTTTGATGCGAAAAATATTCCGCCAGCAAGCACACAACTACACAACTATTACTATCATCGCGTTTATAAGACGAGGCCTTATTATTAGTTTTGAAGCATGAAATTCATGTTAAGTCGAGATTAAACGGATGATCGTGACTGCAGTTTATGTGCTGTGATTAAACGGAGTCTATGTGATCGTCGAAGGAATCCAAACACTTCTAAGCTTGATAAGAACTTGCACTGGAACTTCTGCCTTCCCCTTTTGTGTGGAGTCACAACAGAAGAAGTTTAAAACCAGGACAATTATCAAGAATATAAAGACAGAAATATTAAAAAACTTAAAAGAGATTTCATTTTGAATTCCATCTGAAACTGAACAAACATTTCAACAACGAATGCACTCAGTTAGTATCAATGCATTACTTGAACTCCACCTTTCGATGACAACCTTTAATAGCGTTGTCAATTGCAGCCTTTCATCATTAATTTTACGTTGATTGCCTTCGCTTTGAACGTCATCTGAGCGTTCTCGATGCCTCGTTGAGACGCATTAGCATCGCATTGAAGACTTTTTTTTAACCAGAACCAAAAATGCAAACTCACCGCTCGCATTTCTCTAATGGAAACCTTTTCAATCCGCTTTCGGTAGAATGCAAAAACTTCGCCCTTTGTCTGGTGATGTTTAGGGTTAGCACACAACCCAATCCCGGAATCGAGGGTCGGAATGGAGTAAAAAAGTGATGCTTTAGTGTCCGGAGAGACTTTCGTGATTAATTTTAATTAAAATAAAATGCCAAATTGAAACTCCCCGCTAAACATCATGTATACGCTTGTGTCGCTTGAATGTTCACGGTCAGATTAGTCACAACAAAAACTCGTTGTCCATACGTTTCACGAGTTAAAGCTTATAACAAATGATTTACCGTAAATCATAATCATCATTACATTACGACTAGTCCATGTTTGTCGCTGCCGTCCCGCACAAACAGACATAATGTCTATGCACTTTTACGACGCGCGTTTACCGCAGTTAAAAAGTCTTCGGCGTCCGAGAAAGAAATTAAACTTTTTGTTGCAAATTGTGTATAGATCCATCCATATTCAACTTCATGTGCACCAAACGAAGCTTCATTGATGTCTTGAAGTACTGCAACTAATTTTTCCATAGATACTGGTTTTTAATATCCAATATCATAGCTGAGAGGTTCGCGGCATTATTGATGATAGATAAAGCGACGTAATGGCATCAAAACAGAAACATGGTGATGCGGGAATGGTAAGTAACATATAAAAATTATATTGTAGATCATAGCTTCGTGAATTTAATGTTCTATAACTTACAGTCTTCTTCTAGAGCCTTCGTCAAGACATAAATTTGGGGTCTACCGGAACTCATCCACTCGAAATTCATCCACTGCGAAACTCATCCACTCGTGAAAGTCATCTACTTCGAAGCTACTGCGAAAGTATTAGGCCCAACACTGTCAAAATCCTTAGTGGATAAGTTTCGAGTGGATGAGTTCCGGTAGACCCATAAATATGAATGTTTAAATATACATAAACGTTATTTTCTATGCATCAGTTTCAAGACGTTAAAATCTAGAACTGAAGATCCTAGATCTTTCCAATTCTAGACATTTCCATCTTCAACATGTTCCCTAACTCATAAACTAGCCCCCAACTATTCCATAAACCTAACGCAAGCGGCTAAAAACTTCCAATATTCCCCGCTCGAACGCAGATCATGCACCTTAAAAAGTTTGATACGTTTTCCGCCATTTTTAACTTGTCAAACGTTGAATTCATCTCTTATCACTAAATTACCCTCGAGGGTGATGTCTGGGCACACGGTTGAAGTGCTAAAAAGCAAGACTCTGTGAAAACGACAGTGGCTGTTAATGTGATGATCACACAAGGTCGTTCTTACAACTTTCAACTTTCCATTTTCCATTTTCCGTGGTGGAGCCTAGAACTTATTGATTTAACTAATTTTCAATCGATTATTTTTGAGCAAAAACAATTTCTGAGAAGGTGCAGCAATATTTGCCAGACTTCGGTCAATCCACTACCTGATATATCGAGTCAACAGAATCGTTTCTGCATTGATATTTTAACACATTTGCGTAAAACAAAACGTTCTTGTTGATATTTCGAATAAAGACGCCTGATGGTCAAACAAAAACCCGGGAAAACGTCTAGAATGCAGATCGTTAAACAGCAAGACGCTTCAAGTCCCACCAATGCCACACAGCATAGAATGCCAGCAATTTTTTTGCCATCACCAGAATGATATATGTTCAGCGAAAAAAGGAAAGAGCGAAGCATAAAATGCATTTAACCATCCGTCCCGAACACGTCCGAAATCTTCTTAAAGACATTAAAATCTCCCAAACTGCCAAGCGCATACAAAAAATCATTTTCGAAGAAATCATTTACAAATTAATTGATTGGGCGTTTCGTAAAGTGTTTTAAAAGATAAACTTTATAGTCATTTTTTTTCTTGTTCTTCGGGTTTAAGAGATTAGGCAGTGGCAGCGTTAAAAAGCTACGCGTTGAGTCTGAACATAGCTCGTCCTTTCTCAGCCCGTCACTGCTAAAATGCTGTTCTTTGCTTTTTTTGTTACGAAACTCTCTAAATGTGCATCCTCTAAATTCATTCTTAAAACGATTTCTCGCTCATTTGTGATGAACAGCGATGCTTTTTTCCGTTTTGGGTGAAAAGCAATTTCTTTTGTTCTGCAATTTACTTCTTAGGTAGTTTTCCATCCACTCTAAACGTCATTAAACGGAACGATTTATGTGAGGGGTTGATTTGCCAGTGATGTAATTTTAGTAATTTTAATCCTGGCTGACAAACTTTTGACCTGATCGATTACAAACGATCAACATTTGACTTAACATTTCTTAATCTTTAAGAAACCCAAAAACCCAGTGACCTAACTCCCGCACTCACCCCAATCCGTACCAAAAATCACCAAATTATAAGGTGCACCGCGAAAATTCAGGTTCAAGGAAATAAACTATCAAAAGTGAAGTTGCGTCTGGCATCTGCGTGACGACTTAAAAGTCCCTAACCATTGACACTCTGACATCTCCAGTTGCCTTCTTTGTAAGTTTTACTGATTTTCGATCTGGAAATTATATGAATTTGTGGGATCTCAGTTTCCCTGCCTTTTTGATTGAGTGGTGCGCACTCAAGATGATCCTAGCTGCACATGTTGCAATGAAACTAACAATTTTGGTTTCCATTGAAGTCTCGAAGGTCGCGAGCCTACGAAAACGAAAATGTTCACATGTCATTGAAGTCAGGTAAGCAATCGAATACTCAATTAAATGTCACAACAACTGCTTGAACAGCGCGCGACTCGAATTTCTCACGCATAAATCACGGAATAAACGAAGGCGAAGTCAATTCGTTGATGTCATGTAAGCAATCATGTTAAACACAGAGTGTGCGGCTCACAATAAATCTCTTGACGACTCTTCTAATGGAATGGAATGGCATCTCGGCTTAGAATTAGACAAACGACGCAGATAATTGAGTGAGAAACGTTTTAATTATCATTAAAATGTCAAAACGGAGACCGGAGAACAAGTTTTCGTTTCATCTCCGATGCGACACCCACAAGTCTCGTTAATTCTGCTTCTCCGGCTTTTGCTTCTTCTTCGCCGGCTTCCATCGAGTGACAAATAGATTAGTTTCTGACTTGCCGTACGAGAGACACACGCGCCTTTTGATGTGCGACTTCAGACCCACGTCGATGGTTAACCATAGAATAGTTCGGATTCAGACAATCTGTTATTTGTTCGGTGGAAATGGGTGACTAAAAATACATATTGGATGCCAGCAGCCATAAACATGCAGGAAATTTTTATATTTTTTGAGACGTTACATATTTCCTCATCATCGGTGAATATGTGTTGTGAAAACAAGAATAAGAAAGAAAAAATTGAATTAAAGAGAACTTTTTGTGTTCTATTTAAAGACAAACCAGAAACGTGTAGCTGAAATGCACTCACGGATGCAGAGACGTGCGGGAATGTGATCGAATTGAGAGTGATTTTGGAACGGATTTGTGATGATTGGTCAACGGAGAAGTTTATAAATGGATTTCGGTCGCAATTTCATTGAAATTTAAGAAAATATGCAGGAAAGATTTTTTTTTCAGGAGTTATTGTAGGAAATGCAACTAATTTTTTTGTCATTGCTAGCTGAAAAACTGCTAAAAAATAACATTAAAGTATAAATTTTATTTTAAAAATTTCTCTACTCAAGACTTGAGTCAGAGCGAAAAAATCCAATTCTAAGTTCTTTTTTTAATCCCTAAGGGAGATTTTTTTAAATAAACTTCCGATATCGTTCAAAAAAACTTGATTTTAGTAAAAATATTATCAATTTGATTTCGATGACAGTCTCAAGTAGAAAAATCGTTGGTAACACTTAATTTTACTCTTCAAACAGTACTTTGCATGATGTCACATTAAACTTTTTCCACATCTAGCAAACAAATTTGCAAATAAAAATCCATTCCGATCCACTCAAACAACCTTACACCAGCACCGCTACTGCTTATACCCAGTAATATCATTCACTCCATCACGATATTTAATTGAAATGTTTAATTTTGCTTTTGGAAACAAAGTTTCAAAGATTTTTTCTCTCCTTCAGCGGGTTTTTTTCGTCAACACGACGCCGCGATTTATAAATAAAAATTATTTTCGTTTTCAATAGTCTGTGGTGCGATACATTACAATAAACAATTAAATTTATTCATGCATTGCATCGGAGGTTTTATAGATTTGTGAAAAGATTAAATTTATTGAATGCATTGGTGGGGAAAAATGTTTTTAATGTTCGAAAATGCCATTCAATCATCGTTTGGACACAACATTGACGGTAATCACGAGTTTGCAACAATTTTAATTAATTGAAATTCCAATTTCGGTAGAGAAGTCAAACGAAAACATTTTGATTTGCGAGATTAAAGGACGCAATCTCACTGATTAGCCTTTTTCTGTATTCAAACGAAAATTCCTTTTCGCCATTCAAATAAAAACATTTCGAGTAAATTGTCAAACGTAATTACAAGACAGCTCATTCGTGAATAGAAAAAAACATCAAAAGACTTGAGAATGCAATAAAAACATCGAAAATACGACGTCTTCATGATGCACTGACGTTAGGAAGGCTGGCAGAAATCAATTTCATGAGACATCTTGAGCTAGGCACTTCAAAATCCACTTCGAAGTCAAATTTTAATATCCGGTGTGCGTGATTCGCATTTCATGACTTTTTTTAGATCACTTGAATAACGCTTTTAATAAAATCAATTATGACCGACCGTGCTTTATGTGACACGAAATGAATGGAAATTTTGTTGCTGTAAAAAAGACTTGAAGAAGTTTCCAATTTTTGCAAGGAAGTTGGTTTAGTGAAACTTTGAGTTTGATGGGCACGTCCATGAACGTTGTCCTTGATGGTTTCTGATGGTTTTTGAGATGAATAAAATATTTTGACGGTTAATCGTGAAAAAAAGTGTGCAAAAAACTGACGCAAGTCACGAAGTCAAATTTGACGTCATCGCCATGAAGTCCCTTCAAGGCTTAGCTTCTTTCCTTTAGGAAGTCGAATTGCTTTTCATGAGATTAGGCGAAAAACAAGTTCTGTGTTGGCAATAAATTAAACTCTCGTCTTCCTTAGCAATAAATTTTCTTTACTAGCTTCATTTGGAATGAGGCAAAAGTTTACTTTTCATTAAAAATGTATGCAGAACAATTAGTTTAAGGGAGAAATGCTTTTGATTACACATGGAAATATTCGTTGCAATTGCAAAGGAAGTTGGGGTGATTAAGATTTATTCAGTTGTATGGGGTTGATTTGGTAGTTTTGTCATTGGTTACGAAGCCAAATCAAGCACCAAGTGAAAGTTTAAAAACATTTTAGGTTCAAGGCAACTTTCAAATCACCTTACACAAAGTTCAATTACTTTTGATTCAAGTTCAAATCTACTGAGTCCTGGTTCAAAAATTCAAAATCATGATCTTTTTATATTAAACTTAAACCAAACTGTAGTTCAAATGTAAAAGATTCAAGTTCACTTTAATGTGATGAAACTTAACTTCACTTAATTAAATAATGTTAAAAAAAGTTTAGGTTAGAAAAATTTGATTGTTCAAATAACTAAAATATTATTTTAATTATTCACAGTTTCGGCAGCTGCAAAGTTCAATTACCCATCAACTGAACTTTGCAAACGTCGTAAATCAAATGACGCAATTGAGGAACATTCCAAGTCATTATGTTCACCCCTACAGCTTGTTAGAACTTCTCACGGATCTTACCGGTAAGTTACCAAAGCCAAAAGCATTCTTTAATCATGATTCAGAATGATCAGGAATTTCCAATACTTAAAAACGTCTCCTTCGAGTGGTGTGTAAAGTGTATCTAATTAAAATGAACTTAATGATAGATCGTTTCGTCTCCGACACTGGAAAAAAGAGTCGGAGATGAAGAATCGAAATAAGCGACTTGTCAATTATTTCACCGTGAGTCCCTCTTTGAAGACTCTTTCCAACGCACAACAATTGCTTTTTGGATTTGTCATTCACTTTAATTAAAATAAGAAGAAGAAGAGAGAACTATTTTCAGAGACGCGAAGCGTTTTCGTTAAAACGTTTTGATCGTTAGGAGAACCTATTTGTCAAAAGACAAAAATTTGGTTTGGACAAGTTCAGAGGTTCAAGACTAGCGACGAATAGTTGACAGTCATCGTGCCAGCGCGCATAGATCCAACCCTGACACTGTGTATCATGAAATAATGAACCATGTTATTATTCAAAAGAATCACTGATGACTTTTTTCGACGAGAGAGAAAAAATTTGATTTTCAATCTTTGATGTTCTATTCAATCGCGTTCGCAGTACAAGCAACGCGTCGTTGATGGATTACGAAGCAATATAGGCGAAGTTGAGATGACATTGAAATCACATGAAATGAGTGTCTCGGCCGAATAAGAAGGAAAAATCACTCGTGGCTTTGTACACACATTTAAATTTACTATAAACATTCCCATTATAACTTCTTGCGCGTCCGCGTACTCAAAAAACAGCGACATAAAAATGAATTATCGATGACATACAAAAAATTAATCTCGAGACGACGACGAAGAAGAAGTCGAAGCGAACACATCAAGCTGCCTTCGAAACAGAATTGACAATAACATCGCTTGAAGGAATCAAATGTTACTTCAGTGTTCAATGTTGGAACATGAGATTGCGCCACATCTGGATGGGTTGGAGCGATCACGACTCGGGACATTCCTTCTGAAGCGAACACACTTTGGAGAGATCTCGATTGGATGAGTGCAATCACTTCTTAAGCTTTGAATTCAACGTTCATGTTGATAAAAAAGTGCACAATGTATTCGAGCTCGTATTACTTCTACTAGCAACCATGATTTTAACAAATCTCATGGCTTTATTTCTGTCACCAAACTGAGAATTATTTTCTTTAATATTCCGACATCTAAACCAACTTGAAGTCAATTTCAACTTAAGTTCTTGCGTAACAACATCCAAGCACGTACATTTCGATGACTCATCAACAAAGTGCGAACACATTTTTCAATATTCCACAGTTCCATTCCGTAATCGATGAATAATCCAATGTGACGAATAGTGATCGAACAGATTTTACCCTCGCGCGATGTCATGACGGTTGAACACAATCGATTGACGAGAAAAAAATTGGCCGCTTTGTCTTAGGGAAACTTCATGAGCTCACAGTTCACATTGTTGGGATATTGATTGATCCGCGCGTTGTTCTGTTAAGGTTTTTATATGAAGCAATTTTATTCAAAAACTTCAGAGATGTAATAAGTTTGATTTTGTTGGATTAAATGGCTTGGCTTGAAGTACAAATCCAAGTAAGTTTACAACTTTGAATGTATTTATTCAGTTTTGATCAAAAATCACACAACTTTTTAACAACGTCAACCCCTAAGTCCATCAAAACTAGGACAATGTGCCTTACAGCGCAAGTTTCAACTCGGATCATAAAGATTTTTATTGAAACAAATTTAGCAGAAATATTTTTTTTTCTCTTCCCGATCGCACTGTTTTTTTTCGGTTGTCCGCTTAATCGATGGCAGAAATGTAAAGCGTTCGGCAAATGACGGTGCTGACGGTTGAAGGTTAACGTGAACATTTAAAGTAATGAAAGAAGAAGTAAAAAATAGTTTTTTTTTCTTCAAATCATACCTCTTTCTATATGAATAATTACACACACTTCAAGTGGACACATGAAAGACATTGTGGCTGCGATGAGTGAACAGAAATTTTTACCCGTGATCCGTCGAACGTCACCAGAGGTGAGACTAATGCCTAATTGAGCTGAAAACAGATTTTTTGCTGCGAGGGATTTTTTTGGGAAGGCAACGGTCACCGTCTCGCTGGAGATTTGAGCGATGAAGAGAATAAATGACATCCCGGATATTTTTTCAATTCGTTTAAAGGCAATTTCAATGATTCACGGTCGTTGCTTTGCCGGTGACTTTTGTCTTTTCTTTCCTTGATCTTTTCGTTCACTTGTGCAACTACACGCCAAGCTATCGATTAAGGCTACGCCTCTTATCGTCTTTCTCTTCGACATGACTTTCTGTGCACCGATATCGCCACGCCGAGTAATTAATTCAAAACTGTCTTGACGATTAGCTAATTGAATTTATAAATTGCTTGGGCGAACATATTTCCACGCTTCCTTTGGTCTTGTAGTGTTGTGAATTCAGCATTGGTTGTGGAAGAATGTTTGCTGGTAAGAAAAACTCTCCGAAGATGTGCACAGTCCATCGGGATCTTGTTAAAAACGGTATAAAACAGAATTCTAATGCTTTGTACGGTTTCAAAATTGTTTAAATTCATCCCTGACTTCTTGTAGAAGTTTGTTTGCTGACAACTAAAGTTTATAAGTCATCTTTATTTATAAGTCTTTATAATCATCAAAGTTTACTTACTTAAATGCAAAAAAGTCCACCAATACGAGTAAGTCATTTTGAAGGATTCGAACCGAATTTATTTTCTTCCTGTTAACTATTCCAACTTGTGTCAGATATCTTTGCTGGGAGTTACTAACTGAATTTGCTACTTAAAGCGTCGACATAAGTTCTCACAGCGAAGTAACTGAAGAACGCAACCTTTGCCACAATCAGACGCCTTGTCCAAGATTCACTTCCAATCTACCTCAACTTTTTGCCTTCCATCCTTGCCTTCTTTTCTCTTAAATGGTTTTTTGCGATTTTTTCTTCTTCTTTTCCACTTAAGTATCGCGGAGAACTCATCGGGTATTTATGAACACAACCAGCCAGTTAACTTCAAAATATTTTAATTGATTAACTCCAGTGAGTCAAGTAACTTGTAATTATTTAATGGCCACATTTACACTTTTCAGCTTTTTCTCCTGAAGCGTAAAAAACGAGTGAAAAAAAGCATTTCCAACGAGAATCGTTTACGAGATGAAAAGTGATTTGTCGGTTACTTCAACGCTGATGCTTTCGAGAATTGTTTTCACGCACGTGATTAACACAATGCTGTGTCAGTTGCATCAATAGTGACAAAAAAATCATGACGCGGGAAATTAAATGTTTTTGGAACTGGTAGAATGTAAGTGACGTCGGTTTGCAGAGCTCCAGGTTTACGTCACCAATACACGTCTTGCTAAGGACTTAAAATCTACGAAGTTTTTTTTATCACCAGCTTGTATTCAACGATTAAAGTCTGTCCAAAATGCATTTTCTGACTCTAAACGTCAAATTTCAAAGTGACATCAAACTTTAAGCATCCCAAAGTGTTTGAAACTTTAACGATTCCGATGAATAATGAGATTTCGAAAAATTATCACATCCTTTGCCCAAGCAGCTTGGAATTTATGACACTTTTTGTCACACACATTTCAACGTCTCCATCCAGACATCCATAATCATAAAAAATGATTCAACAGAATTTCTTTCACTTCTTTAATTTGTCTCTCGCACCGAAAGTGATAATTTCTTTTTCTTCAAGAACATTTTTTGACTTTTCATTAAGCAACGAAAGTTTTTTTCTCGACTCCAAGGATGATAATTGACAAACGGAGAGAATCGACTGATGAGAGTGAAGACCAATTGTCATTTCACCAGCCCGAGTTGATGATGTTTTCAAACACTTTCGGGCACTTAAGGGCAACACCTCGAAGCTAAATGAAAGGATTTATCGAACATTCCACAACATTGACAATGCATCTTTTCTTCGACTTCTCAACGGAGAAACGGAAAAGTCATCGTCATCACCGCCAGACAGTCACACATTGTAACAATCACCGCAGAAGAAAGCATCTGAAACTACTTTAACCATTCTTGGGCTTTTGTCGTCACTCTCCCACCCGCCGAAGCCGAAGAATCGTTCAATTCTCTCGTCGATTTCTCGTCCCCCCGAGCGGGCTTCTCTAGGATGATGTTGTACAATTTTTGAAGTGTAATTATGCTCAACGTGAAGACAGGCGGTTGAGATATTAAAAAAGCCGTTTATGCCGACAAACAGAATTCTTATAAATTATGGACACCTCTCGATTGTTGTCGATGCTGTTGTGCTGACTCTTAAACTTTGAGATTTTGTTATTCAGAGCGAGTCATTGTGAGTGTCGATTGCGCAGTGACTTAATTGAGAATTCACTTTAACACTTCTCGGTTAAATGCTTTCATCGGAAACGTCTTCTGGTTAGGTTTGAACTGACTGAAGTTTTATGGCTTCCGCTTCATGACTATTTCAGCCTGATTGATGGAATTTCATCGCAAAAGTACCAAGACATCAAAACGATGTTCAAACTGGAACATAATGCAAAAAGTTGTCAACTTTCAAAGCTGAACACGCTACTTTCTAAACTGATATCCCCAACTTGAAACATAATTGAAACACGAACTAAACATATTCAAATCCACCAGCTTCCTGCACAGCTAAAATCACCAACGTTACCCCTGATCAGTCTCCAGCAATCGTTATGCAAAAATAGATTTATTGTTTTCACTTTAAAAATACCGAAATCACGACTTCTCGTGTAAAAATGCAAAATAATGCGGACAGATGTACCGCGAAGTCAATTTTATGATTAAAAAATGAGTTTGGCGCGTGATTTATAGGTTTCCAGAACTCGCATGCTGCAGTCGACGGGTATTGTGTTGACGATTGAACTTGTAAATTTCGAGAATTACGCGCGATGATGTTTTTATGCACTTTTCCGATGAAAATGTTTTAGCGAGTCGCATTCTTGGATTTTCACAGCTCAATAAGTGTTTTTCATAAACGAAAAGAGAAAACTGAGACGTCAAATAACTCAGTGAATTGTGGGTTCGGTTCATCTTTGCGTGAAACGCACAATGCAGTTGCAGCTTTTAATTAGCAGTTTTCTAATTATTTGCACCGCGATCGCAAAATCATTTCCATTGCAACTGAAAACTTTCTATTCACATCTCAGTGCATCTGCTTTGAATCGCGGCAATTTCAAAAATCTGAGACTTTTTTCATAACTCTTCCAATTCAATTCAGTCTCGCTTATTTTGGTCGGCGGCGATGTGAAAAAATTCCCTGAATCGATTCACAATTTATGTGTTTATTTTATCGAAAGTTTGATATTTTTTCCACTCTTCGGGAAAAAAGAAAAGCTTCTGGATAATTTCAGTGTAATTGCTTGGAATATTTTAAAGGTTTACATTGCGACTTAAAATCTCGATTTTGTTTCTTGGTCTGATGGCAGGCAGAGGTGTAGTTGGAGAATCATGAGATCTTTATCAAAAGTTTTCGAAAAGAAGTAACTTGGAGACTTCTGGTTATTACGTGTCGGCTTCGACTCTATGTATAAAGTATCACCGATTAATTACCATCGAATAATTTACCATCGAATGAAGTACCATCGTTCAAATATCAAACCGTTAATAAAATTAATTTCCCAATCACATCTGATACTAAAGACATTTCTTTCATATCAGATTTTTGGGAAATTAAATTTTTTAACGGTTTGATATTTGAACGATGGTATTTTATACATAGAATCGTCGGCTTCTTCCACTGCAAAAGGGTTGAAGTTAAAAAGATTTAAAAGTTAGGACTGTACGCTGAAAAATAAATTTACAAAAGTTTAGGCAAAAATTAGGACAAAATTATATACATTGTAGTCGACTAGGTTTTGAACCTTAAAATTAGCGCTTTAAATTGAATAATTTCTAACTAAGACGCTTCTTCCTTAAACAAATCTTTGACAATTCCTGTATTAAGCCGCATTCACCAAACATTTCATCCCAATTACCCCAAAGTCCGTCGCTGCGGTCATGAAACTGTACAAAATTGTTCGACACATAATTTCCCAAAATCGTATAAATTACGAACGAAAATGTTTTTCTCGCGCCGATCGCGCGTTTTTCTTTTCTAGTCGCTGGGCACATTTTAATGCCGACATCGACATTGCTTTAAACGGAGACGCTTGAGCAAGGTGAATTTTTCGCCGTTGTTCAGCTTCGTAAATCCCGTCCGAAAACCTCAAAGATTTTGTTTATTTTTCCCCCGTGGACTATGAAAACAATTAGACATAAATATTCGCTCGGAGAAAAACTTTTTTTCAGCAAATTGATTTGTTTACAAATCTCCAAATGGCGATTCTCGGGGATCTCTTTAAGAGGCTCATATTCGGCTTAATTGATATTTTAATATTTTCGGCGTGTAAACAAAAGGCACGAAAACGAGGCAAAAAAGAAGAACTCGAGATGACGTTTGATGTGGTTGACAGGGTTGGAGTTTGGGTGGAGACGGAGTGATGCTTTGTGGTTGTGGTTGGTACAACCTTGGTTGTGTTTATCGACAATAGGTTTGATGACAGTAGAAATTATCTTTTTCTGCTTGTTTTTATCACAAATTCAATGTTTGGAGACATCGAGTACATGTCGTCTTGGTATACCTTGGTGCATCACCACCAAACCTAACCTCAAAGCGACAAGATTTTGCAATACATTCAACCCGTTTCAAGAATTCAATTCTGTTTTATTGATGGCATCGAAATTTACGGCATTTCTTCATAAGTATCCGACCGATAAATCTTCTTTCTCCTGACGTCTAACGATGAACGTGGAGTTCGAAGATTTAGAGCAATTAAGTTTGCGGTATTTATAGAAATAGACGAAAAATCTTAATTTGCCATATGTTACCCCCGAAAAGCGATGTTTTTCTTCTTCTTTGATTGAACGATTTAATTCGGAAAGATTCTGTGTGATGTGTGGCGTCTTTGCCACTCTTCGGCTGAAACTTGTACGGTGTGTGATTAAAGAGAGATTAATTAGGAAATTATTATTTCTGATCAGCCATCAGATCTGATGATAGAGAGCCACACTGTTGATGGATACAATCTTGTGTATGAAATGAAATGAAGAAAGAAAAAATCTCGACTAATGATAATTTCAATAAATTGAGCCAAGTTTTGTATGTTCGTCTTGGAGCTGTTAAGCTGCGATTGAAGTAAATCATCTGCATATGGCGTGCGACTTATCATAAACATGGAGAAGCCTTTTGAAAATATGAAAATGGCGAAACTATGATGAGTCCAAATAATCACACACGATAAGTTTGTAGACAAAAATTGACTGGTTGGTAGTCTCGATTGACCAAAGGTCCAGCCGAAAACGAAGACGACGTGAAGAAGCTTCCGTTTTTCTTCACTCAATCAATTTCCATGATTGCGCAGTCAATTTAGCATAAATTAACTATCAATTTTCTTTCCTATTATGCAAATAATCTTCGCCAAAATATTCGGCAGAAGATATCGAGAAAAAGCGGTTGCTATCATAAAGTATAATAACATGAAATTATTATCACAAAAGTCTGCTAGTTTTCCATCGGTTTCGGCCAACACAGAATTCACCTGCCAGCGCTGGTGCCAATCATAGATTTCTGCGTGATCGCTTCTCCCACTTTGCCCTTAAAAGTTGCGTTTAGATCATCATCATCTAATTAAATCCACGAGATGAGTCTCTCGACTTTGTGTCAGGATAGCAAAAACGGGCAGACGAGTTTTTTTGGCAGTGATTCTAGCTTCCTTAATCGTGCGTCTAATTATTCTGATTAGGAATATCTTGATTTTAAATTTAAAAATTTGGTTGAAATGGATTTAAAGTCAATGGAGATAAACTTTGCTGCCTAATTACAATCGACAGTTGAGTGACTGCACGTTTTTTCGGCTTTTATAGTTTAAATAGTTTGGTTGCTACAAGTAAATTTTGAAAC
Source organism: Belgica antarctica (assembly GCA_000775305.1). Taxonomy (NCBI): domain Eukaryota; kingdom Metazoa; phylum Arthropoda; class Insecta; order Diptera; family Chironomidae; genus Belgica; species Belgica antarctica. The sequence continues at coordinate 35,017 of JPYR01000218.1, forward strand.
TTAGAGTTGTGACTCATGAAAAAAATTAATTTGGTTCAAACCCTACTAACTAACAAAATAAACAAAATCTAATCGAAATTTTCTTTTTGTTTCAAATGATGCAAGATGATGCAAGGTATCTTGACATTATTTTTAAAATTATCAAAATTGATTCAAGAAATTCTTTTTTTCTTTCGGTCACTTACGACGTTAGTCATTCAAGTTCCGGTAAAAATTATGTCACAAAATAGTGTCAAGGTCAAAACATTTTCTTTTTCATTGCTTCAAGGATCTTTTTGCAAAATCTTTTCTTGTTCTCATCCAATTTTCCCAAACCCTCAACAAACTTTCATCGCCATGGACGGTCGGTAGATCACACACAAAGGGAACCGAAACTCTGACACCTCCGGCCTTTCATTCATGATCGCTTTCGGGCCTCAATCAAACGGAGTGCGCAATTCACGAGAGTTCAAGTTTCGTTTTTGTTTTATTGATACGGCGGAAATTAGTTCTAAAATTATCGCTTCACTTTAAACTCGTTTATTGATCTCGTTCTTTGTTTCATTGATTCAAGCTCTAGATGCTGTTCGTTTTTCCGACTGATTGATCGGCGCTGGCGCTTTATGGTAGGAAGCGGCTTAAAGTCGGCGCACAAGAATGTGAATTGTCGGGATGAGAGAAGAAACTGTTTCAATTGAGACTTTCTTTCACAAAAGACCCCGAATTCTCGCACTCTTCCTTAAATTTCTTCAAAAGAATTTTCTCGTAAATGTAAATCGAATCACAAAGTTCTCACGGGCTGCTTCAACGCTTTTTCCTTCCTCTGCGTTTAATGAATATCCAAATGAAAAAGAGTTATTTTAATGACTCCGCTGCTGGCGAGCTGAGAAAATCTCCAAAATTATTGAAGACCGAGTGTAAAAGCAGCAATAATTGTGCTAATGAAAATTATGGACTTTCAATGGAGAAAAATCTGTATCGATCATCGATTTGGTGTGGGTTTTGTGCTGTAATGTTGTGAAGAGTGTGAATAAACAGGTATTTTGTAGATATTGATTACAGTCTTGCAGTTTGAAGTGATTTTTACATGAAAATACAGTTTTTGACTTAAAAACTATATTTAGTTCATGAAATAAAAAAACTAACTTGACAAAAGGGTTGGCATATGTTTACTTTCTAGGTTCAAATCTTACTAATTTAAAGTGCTTGTTCAAATTTTTGAATCTTGCTCGTCAAAGTCTGCTTAATCAATCGTCGATTGCAGGATTTTTGGGCGTCACAACAGCTTAAGGAAACTCAAACTAACTTCATCAATGTCTCAAAGCTTTTCAAGATTCTTTATAAACAAATAAATCAACGATGTCGTTTCATCATTTTTAGAGCCTTTCATAAAAGGTCTTCAAGTGGAACCTTCTAACATCGTCTGGCGTTCATTTGTTTCCGACTGAAACGTCAAGCTTCAGATGTTAACCTTTAATTAATGCTCGTTTTCAGCCTCGACTGCGAGAGATATTTTGGCAATTTTCACGTCTTCAACGCTTCGCCACAGGTGTCACTTTTGGGTTAAAACAAAAGAAAGAGAATCACAAAACAAATCCGAGAGGAGTTTTGAATTTAACCCCTGCAGTCGAGATTCGATGAGTTGATCAAGAGATGAAATTTCCTCTGGGAAGCTAATACAAGACGGCCATTTACAACATTTATCACCGCATTCAACAAACGTTTCCGTGCATTAAAAAATAATTTAACATTTCTTCTTCGTCTTCCTGTGGCCGCCGATGGAAAATGATTTGTTTTGATTGATTTTCTCTGTTACTAGTCACTTGTGGAGTTTATGGATGTTAAAAGACAAGAAAACAAATTTTAAATCGATCATTAAAATTTGGCTTCGACTAAGTGACAATTTGGCTTCTTAGCTCTTGACACTTTTCTTACGAGAATAACTTCCAAAATATCTATCCAAACTTGTATTGGAAATTGAGTGAGTGAACGGGAGAGAGATTGGTTCCATAGCATGAAACAGTTGGACATTAATCATCATCATAGACTTCAAATTCATACCAAAGCTCAATCAAAAAGAATTTTTTCTTCTCAATTGCGTAACAGCTGGGTTTATTATTTACACATCAATTACAGAAAGTATTTTTCTTAGGCGATGGTTTGCGAGACATCAGTAATTAAAAAGCCGGCAATGGACCACATTGCCTAATTTGTGATATCAGCGAGAAATCGATAAGAAAAACGAGTGGAGAAGAAAAGCAATTACAAGAAACGTATCAAACACTTGACTCGTTCATCAAATTCGTTAAAAAATCGATGAAAAGAATGAAATCGTGTTATTGTTAGATTTAACACTTAAAATGGACGGTTGGTCAGTTAAAACTCGGCCCAGAGATGAAGGAACTGCTTGAAAGTTTGATTTTGCTGATTTTAGAAATTCTTTCTGAGTGAAACTGTCGAGTTTTTGTCAATGAAACTTTAAATTGATTATTCACAAATTGAAACAAAAAACGAAAAAAGTTTTTTCTTCAGGTTCGAATCCTTAAATTTCTCTTCACCGCAACAAATTGTTTTGCACCTGGGCGTTTTAAAACTGGTGAAAAAAACCTTAAGTCATTTGTTTGACCCCATCACAGCGAATAATTTTAATAACAAAAACGCGTCTGCGAGATTATTAAATAAAACTCATAATGATCTTTATTCCATTAATTCACAGTGAAGCAAAAACAAGATGAAAAGATCGTGAAAATTGTAGCATATGGTTTGCGGTTGTGTGTTTTGCTTCTCTTCAGGTGTCTATTTGATATTTTCTTAATGTAATTAACTGTTTTCTTCTCGAGCTGGAGATTCCATAATGTGATTCTTCGCTTGGATAGTTTAAAATCATGAATATGACGAAAAAGAAGAAGCAGAGAGCGAGAAATGGTAGCAAAAAAAATTATTTAAGATGCGAAGAATCATTTTTCATAAAACGCCAAAAGTGGAGAAAGAACGGGACTAATTTCAGTTGCGTTCAAATTATATGGATCTGGATGTGAAAATCACACATGGGCACATTACCGGGCAATGGCCAGGGATGGTGTTGATGAAGCCCCGAGATCAACGGTGTTTCCGAAGCACCAATTTACGCCTTTTTTCATTCGCGACGCCACGTTCTAGACGCTCCGCTCTCTAATAAAGTCACTAACGATCGGTTTCTGGCCACCACAACTGGCCGCTTCCATTGACCCTAATTGTGCGATTATCCACGAATCGATTTACTCGAAGTTTCCAATTAAGTTTCCCCCCTCGAATCGTCAATCTCAATGCCAGATTCTTATCATCTGCAGTGGAAACAATTAAACGATAGAAAATCTGTGCGTTCACAGCTTACACGGTGTGGCTCGCGTGCATCGGTGGCATTTCATTGTGTTTCGCAAAGTAAAACACATTTTCCTTCAAAATCAAAGTTTCTAAAAAGTTGCTGAAAAAGTTTTCACCGCGCGCGATTTTTGTGCGAAGGCGAAGCCTCGTTGGCACGCGAGCTGTGCTTTGTGTGTGTTGTCAGCGAGGGAAAATGCGCTGTGAATTGCATCCAATTGGCGGCGAAGGCTTCTTGTGTGCGCCCGAGAAGTGCAGTAATTATCTAAACAATTGTGCGTCGATGCGCATGCCGTGTATGAATAAATTACAACGAACGAATAATGCAATTTTAATTCATTAGAGCATCACCGTCTTGTATAATGAGCTGTGATCATCAATGCGTTTGCTGTTTTTTTCATCTCGCCATCGAATGCCGTCTCTCGAATCATCATCCGATGCACGTTGCAATTTAATTGTGCAGCAGTTTGCTTCCCGTCGTCTCATTCGATTTGCGGGAAACTCAAAGTCGCGTGAAAACATTTCTTAAAGACATTGTATGCCGAATGGGATGGCTTCGATGTTTCATTTGCACTTTCTTTTCAAACACTTTCCATTGTGTTTTAAGTTTGTTGCAGTGCGATGTAAATTCGCGGCGTGATTCATGTCAAGATGTCACTAATTTGTTGTGATCTAGGGCTGCCGTTGGCTGTTGATACGCTTCAATCGGTAATTTTGAGGCTAAATGAACATGAAATGGATTCAAGACAACTGAAAGTCTAGACCTTGATCAAAATGTCGACTCCAAGTGGGTCAGCACTAAGACACAAACAAATCATCCAACTGACAAACGCATAATTCACCTGCGACTTCATAACAATACCGATCCGCTTTCTTGCTTTCAATTGAAAATATCAAAAACGCATTAAAATTCAAAAATAAATCTTTGCAGGCCGCTTCCATTCCATTCAACTCGATCGCTTAACAAAACAATTAAATTGTCACTGAACCCACGAAAATTTCATTTCACTTTCGATTTTCCTTTATTTTTAAGCGTTTCAATCAATAAAACTCCAATTACATTCCGAAAAGTGTCAATTCGTCGTATTTGAACTCTCTGCTGTTTCAATTTAATAATTGCTTGATTTGTTTCAGTCGATCACAAAATCTTTTAATGTAGACACAATTTAACTCGGTACGACACAAAGTAATTTGAAGAATTGTCAATTTTATTCGCTTTGAA